>DWDZ01000009.1:0-16317 GCA_018245715.1 Passova passova rudex
TAAGTTACTGATATAGATAGAAACATAACATTAAAAGACGAGAGCAAACAAATTGGAAACAAATTGTTATAAAACGATATCCATGCGAGTTGTTTAGTTGAAAGCATTAAGGGGCAACTCGACAGCAATATTACATCAATACCACTTGAATTCTTCGTATGTTCTTTATCAGTCTAAAGCCATATTGCAACATGGCTAGTTTCATTAATATTTTTTGTTATTTAAAAGAGTGCTGGGAGTTTTTTTTTATTTGTCTCCCGGTCGACTATAGCCTGAAGGGTACACAAAACCGTAGTTAGATGACTAAAACGCGACCTTCATTGCATGTATGTATTTAACTTACAATGAATAAAACAAATTGAATTTGAATCAAGAGAATATAAACACCAATATATTTTCAGATAAGATTTTTGTTTTTTCAAATTTTACATACACATAAGTACAATACAGGAGTATTAAGATATGAAAATGAGTACAAGAGCACCACCCCACATTCAAATATTTGTCAGAGCGCCCGTAACAGGAAAATTGATAAAATTAGGCTTGTATAGTGCGCACATAGTTTGTTAAGCTCTTGTACATTCTATGTTTTATAAAGTAGAGAAACTTGAACGGCTGGAAAAGCATATAAACTTCGCAAGTAGGAAATGCGAAAGATTGAAATGTTTTTCTCGGCGTGTTCTTATTACGTTCGCGACAAATTCACTAAATAGGAAACATATTCCTTAATGTTACCTTCACTATGTCTAGGTAATTTATAAAAAAACAACTTCACTTATATTATGTTCACGAAAGTAACAACATCCGTTATTATGTATATTCAATACACGCAAGAAACGAATGGATCGCAAAATTCTACAGTAAACAAGAATCAAAATCAGCCATAACTCGAATTCGCGTAAAGGAAACATGCCAAAGCCCGTCGGATGTCCCGACGGCTGTGGAAAGTAAATCCCGTAGAATATATACGGCGACGGTTGTAAAAAATCTTCGTTATTCAGTGCAACATTACATTATACAAAAAAATATAATGTAACTGATAAATTTGTGTTTAAAATACACAACACCGCAAAATACAGTATACATTCAAAACAAAGCATAGGTGAGTAAAGATTCAAAATAACTCCAGTACGGAACTTGCCTTATCGTGAAATACGTGTTTACTTTCTAAGTATAGAACCTTGCAAGCAACTTGATCCCCGGCTCACGAAAATGAATTTCACACGTGCTACGTGCAAAATTTATCACCCGTTTTTGTGTGCAAACGGACAGATTATAACCGTCAGAATGGGAATTATTTTTGATATGTAAACTTTATATCCGTGTTTTAAAAGAATCCATTTATTATACTCTTTATCTTTAGTTAGTTAAACACCACCAGTGTTTACAGAAATAAAACAGCGCAAACTGTATATTCTCCGATAACAGGTAAATAATTTAAATTTACATTATTAACAGCTAATCGGAAATTTTGAGTGAAGTGAAATAAAATAATGGCTACGAAATCTAGGGAGAATTAAGAATAATTTGCAGCCAACCCTCGGGGAAGGCTAAAACTTGCTACCTCATTACATTAATTGCTCGTCGCAAAGGAGAATAACTATTAAAAATTCATTGTTTTCAGTCTTCTACCGAGTTTGCCTGAAGAGCATTATTAATATTTAACTCTGCTGAGACGCCACGCCTAATGCTCTAATTTAAAATTCTTACGAAACTTAATATTTGAGCGGCTCGTGCCCCTAAGGATCCTATGGCTACTAATAACGTCACCCAATTTTTGGGAATTCGCAGTTATTTGCATTAGGAGGCGGCGAGTAAACGACACCCGTTTCGGACAACACCACAACGCTCGCAATGGAGCACGCGTTAAACAAAAATATCACAGAAGTATGATTTCGGTGAGCGTTACAGGATAGAAAGCTAGACTTGCACGCTCAGTGGTACATAAATTTTCCGTTGGTACCGCATCGTAACCGCAGTAGTTACAAAGACCGACAAAGGCCACGTACGTGTTGTGACGCCAAATAAAATGTTAAACGGATCTTCCGTTCAATATAACATCGGCCTAGTATTTAGTCCTTCAGTGAGCAATAGCTAAATGGAAGTTATTTAATATGGAATATTATGATACTAAGTTATCGACTTACGTAACTTAACAATACTGCTATTATAGTAATCAAGTAGCCGTGTAGCAAATGTAATATGGATATTTCCTGTAAGGGTTTGTTACCGCAACGTTCATTATTATTTGATTAGGTAGATGGCTGGGAAAGCCGGCTTTTCCGGAACGCATTACAGGTACATTGCTATTTATCTTGGTAAAAACGGAATACCTCTCGGGAGAAGTTCGTGTTTACAATGGTTTGCTAGGGTTTTTTGACCACGTTTCCGCTTATCGTTAAGTGATACAATATTAATTGTCCCTCAGTTCAAAGAATCTTTTTTGAATGTATCGATTTGTTGGTATTAAAGTAAGATAAAAGCAAAATATAAAAAAAATTGAACTGATTGCTAATTAACGGGATTGATCTGCCACATATTAACATTGACATTTAAAACATTTTTATTAAAATAAATGTCTAGATTTCGCTGATTGATTAAAAAAAACTCTTTACATATTGTAGGCGAAAGATAAAGGATAAAAAAGCTTTAGGTACTTATTTCTATTTCTACTAAAGTAAAAGCGAGACGTATAAACGTTGGTTGTCCATAAATAATTCATTCTGTAATTAAAGAAGGAAACTTTATTAAGTTTCCCTCTTTACCGGGCGAGTTTAATGAAAGTGTTTGCAATAGCAATTTATCAAATTAAGGATTGTCCTTTCAATTTTTTCCTTATACTTTAATTTTGTACAACTTCATTTCGGGTTGGTTATATAATGTTATAATTTTTGCTTTGATCATTGCAAGGCATATTAGAAAATGTCTTCTCATGGAATTAAACACGAGGAGAATGGATCAAAAATTGCATAATATAAGCTCTATAAATGGAACAGTCGATAAAAGTTATGCTCTAATTGCTATTGAAAATATACGAAGTTACCCATTTTTATTCATTACTTGATAATTCATTTTTGACGTTTATTCATTCGTGATAATTAATAATAGGCATTATGCAATTGTTAGTCAAAAACTGAGTATATATACATAACAAAACTAATTGATTCATATGGGTATGGGATAACAAAAGATATTACAAGGCCGAATATATACTTTTACTTTACTTATGGATTCGAAGTAACAAAAGCTAATGGACTATTAATTATATGACAGAGATTGATCTTTATGAAACCGAGCTTTTTATCTAAAACGCAATAAAGCGTTTTATAATAATTACGTAGTTAATTTACAATAACTGTTACATAATAATAATAATAAAGAAATATAACTATCTAAAGGTTTTTAAAGCCTATATCCAATACCTTTATAAGATTATCTTTTGAAAGGGTTTTATAATTGATCGCGTATGTTTAACATTACACACCACTTAAAGATATTGATCTCTTTTTAAGCAACTCTTTCAGGTATAAAAGAGCAAAGTGCATTGTGGAGTTTCGTGTCAAAGTGCTAAGCCGATTACGTTCATACTTGTCCTGAGACATAGCCATAGGAGCCCAAGATTATACGTATAATTTTGGGTGTAGTATATAATATCAGATGGAATTCCTTGTAGGTTAGGGAAGTCATCAGGATTTTGTAATTATAAATATTTAAACTCATCGCTAAAAGGATAGATGAAGCGGTGATTCTTACTTAGTTTAAAATGTACAAAGAGGGTTATTATATTCATTTATATGTATGTTAAAATTTAATTTATTACATTAGCGAGAAATTATAATCTTACCGTTGTAAATGTGACAAGTCACTGAAGGTGTACGTTTTTGCTAACGCCCCTAACGACTGCTAATGGCGTGTTCGTTCTATACGTAATTGCTGTAATGTACGAATAAGTTATTCCAAATAATGAAATTATACGTGTGCCTACATTTATTGTGGAGATGCATTTAAATAAGTACGCACTTTGTCAGTTATTTATTTCCTAAGATATTAAGTTGTTCCAGAAGTTGAAAATACTTCAAAACTAATAATTAGATATATCTTTGTTATTTACATAGCTCAATAAAGAAAAAACAAGCTCAGAATTTCAAACAGATGAAATATAAGACCACGTGAAGTGCAAATAGTACTTAAGTATTTTAAAATGTGACTTGAATACGAAACATGACCATATTGGTTTCTTCGAGGGGTTTCTAGGGAGGTATTCAACATTACGTAAAAAGAAATATTACGTTTGGAATGATTTTTTATATTACACGTAATATGCTTGATATTACAAATTGGAAAAGTTAAACATACATAAAAAAAACTGAAGAGGAAACATGTCTCATTCGTTTTAATATTAATAATGATAATAATTATACATGTGTAATTAACAATGAACAAATTTATTATGAAAAAACTAAGGTTGATTGCGACGGACAATTGTGACAATCTGTCACGGATAGTAACTAGATATGACATAAAATTCTTTAAAATTAAAATCTATGTAATGGATTGAATCTGAGTAGGCAAGCACGCACGAAAGCAGTTCGTTACTGGGTGTTTGAGTTGCGCACAATGAGCAATTAGAAGCGCTCTAACTTGAATACTGAGTTCCTTTTGCACAAAATTTATCTCTTTAATATACAATAACATGTAGTATATGGTAAGAAAAGTTTGTGTGCAATTATAACAATATTTCACTGAAAAAGGATACAGACATTATTACGTTGCATGTTCTTTACATAACATTTAGAAAAGCTGCTTGTTAGATTGCAATATACAATTTAAAACGGAGCATACTTCTACATAATATTATTGACTGTATCATCGTCTTATCATTAGATAATTATACATAATGCCATTTTCTGTTTAGTTTCATCATCAACCATAGAATTTATATAAAACAAAATCCTTTTAACAATTCGCTTTAATGTATGAGTGTATTTTTAAAGGCTAATGCATATTTTTAGAATCTCGTTTAATATTAATCATTTAAACGACCCCTAACTGGGTTCAAAGAAATTTTTGCTATGGTAACCCAAAGTGAAACTCAGCGACGTGCCTATTTTCACATATTTTTAAATCGAGAACGCAGGAATTCCCTTTGTAAAATCAAGCTATGAAATTTTTACCCATCGTGCAAAAACATACTTTGTCGCCCCTTCACCTGAAATTGCCATCAAAGATGCCTTTTCCCTCTTAGACCCAAAAAGATGGTGTTTTGTAACGAGACTCTACGGCAGGTAATTCTCTCCTTTGTGAAACATTGAATTAATTAAGTATACGTCACTTAAAAGAAGCCAAATGGAAACGGAAAACGGATAAGTATAGAGTATCTACATAATAATATTTCAAAGATCACTTAGTTGTAATTTATGGAAAGTTATATTATTTGTAGATGACACAACATAACACTATGAACAATTTTAACGGAAATGAAAAAAGTAAATAAATGAATAAATATCAAGTAAAAAAGAAAAGACCATGTAAAATACATACACATAAAAGCATATGTGACTATTAGATTTTAGCTTCTTTGTATTTATTTCAATGTAGAATTCGATCACAACGAGTGTTTCATTGTTATTTTCATTATCCTTCAAATCCATTTCACCAATGTTGCCGAAGAATATAGAGTGGGGATTTAAAAGACAAAACCTTGAAAAGGACGTTGAAGACAAATGCGACTCAGGAGTATAATAAATACTGTTTAGCATTGTTCCAGAGTTGCGACCGGAGATTACTAGCAGTTGGCAGTAAACTCGGAATCTCTCGCGGTCGGGTTTAGCGTGTGGAACAACTCGCTCGCTGTAAGCCGAAATACAGAGCCGAGATACTGTAAGCGAGCATAACAACTGCGCAAACTGAATCTTGTAATTATTCACTCCTGTTATGAAAACTATTTGCGTACCTTGCAACTGAAGGCTTTCTTTGTTGAAATATGATGCACAATTCGTCTACACATTAACCAGTGAAATAAAGTGTCGCATAAAACGCAAGCGTACTCCCAGTGACATATTCGACATATAGTAAAAATATTGTTGTATTATATTTTATTGTAATATATTGTATTAGCAATTAAAACACTAAATATCCTATCACCCCAAAATGTTTGTGTGGAGAATTAGTGAAGTAAAAATAATGATATGTGCGATTAATGACTCCACGTGCACTGATATTTTATGGACATTATTATTTTCTGTCATCGCGGAGATGTAACTATTCCGCTTACGAAGACCAGAACTTCCTAATTACGAAATAATTTGTGATTTGCAACACGCATTAGAGTATATGAGGAAACATCTAGAGATTTTATTACCGCGCTTGTGAACACAAAATGTGGTCGGTAACGTCGTCTTGCTCGTTTCAGACATTAGGCAGAAATTAATGATGTGGCACGGAGCGACTGACAGACATGTAGCTATAGGTTCATTACACCGCCTTGCCTTATAGGATAACTGCTTGTAGACTAGCGGGTAACAATGAATGTTCCACATCATTTCTTCTTATGTTTCAGTACTTTACACTCGTGCATACATAATCATTGTTGTTCTGTGTACTTATATATCTCTCTATTATTTAATAGGTCTAGTAACGTCGTGTAAGTTGTCTTGTTTGATGAATTTCTTTACGGAATTATCAATGAATGATATTTCAACAGCGATATTTAGTTTATATTTATCAGTTACGACAACTTTCAGTTTATTCTCTTATTGAAGTCTTCAGCAAACGATCTGAAGTTCTAATTAAAAATATACTTAAAAGCGCTCGAATACACTTTTAGTTCCATTCGCAGCTTGCAGTCTTAAATAAATTATTGGCAATATATTAACAAAGACGACGACAGTACTAAAATTAGTTAGCAAACTTCGTGTTGAATTATGCAGTATGCGCGCATTGATACCTGATCGAAACTTACTCATACTCGTAGTTCTCTGCTTTCGTAGGCAAAGTATTGTATTATGTAAAATAGTACTGCACATATCAAAGTAATTTGTAGTAGAGGGTTTGGAGGAAAATTAATATGGCCAGTGTCTAAATCGAGTCATAGAGCCAAGAATGTTTATGATGGCAAATGCAACTGCTAAGGTAGGTATCCGGTTTGAGATTAATAAATCAATTATACTAGGAATACTCTAAAGGGTTATGTAAAAGCGCACAGGAGTACACATAACTGCCGGCTCTACATAATTTAAACCGTCTAAAAGTTGTGATTTGTTTTGTCGCGTGATTTGGCCGACACCTTCACTAAACGAACACCAACTTTTGGTAATTTATTGCTTAAGCGTCGTATTACTTGAGAAAGGAAGTTTTGAAGGGGAATCGCAACTACCCTTCCTAGGATTGTAATTGTTTTGTTTACGGTTCCCGTCCGCATTGTTTGAGTTCACGATGGAATTAAACTTAACTGTAATTGTTAATGGTAACATTTGATGCCGACGGGCTAATATCCTTTGTACGGATATAGTGCGTACACATTATTTAAGCTACGATGTTCAAGCTCTCATTCGAGCTTAAGTACAATCAATATTGTAGGGTCTGTTTTGTTTCACTAAATAATCAAACATAACATTTATTAAACATAACATATATTAATCATTGTATTTATTTGAAAGCTCGATGTACTAGTAATAGAAAATGTGTTTCAAAGATATAGAATTTTTAAATTACATCTGAAAATACGATTATTGTAACACTCAGATACCCAAGTGTAGTGATTTGTAAGTAGTTTTTCCATGTATATATTTATCAATTATAGAAGACAATTCATGATTTTCTAAATACAATTTTTTTATACAAAAATAATCTTTTAACAGCGAAGATTACCCGCAAATAACAATATCTACTTAGGGAAATACAAATGAGTACAAGGCTAAACGCTACAAAAGGCTATAGCGATCGAGATTTGCAAATAAAATGGAAAGCTATCGTAAATCAGGGCGATAGAGAAGTTCGGGCGCAGCATAATTTTCTCGAATGATTAAAAAACATTTTTCGGTGGGCAACTTTGTCGTTATTCTCGTTACCCACTGTGAATAAGGAAAGCCTATAGAAATTCTTACACAGTGCTCGCGCGTAAACTTTGAACTTCGTCATATGTGTATTATGTGTTTAGGAATGTTCACTTGTAACATATTTGTGTACTATGTGCTAATGAATTGACGGATTTCAAGCTAAATGCATCTTTCAAATCGACATTACCGCTATGAGTGTTAGCAAGTGAATGGGACTCATATTAAAAGTATTTATACTGATGAGCCAAATTGTTTTTGATTATTATTTAATTCTACTTTCATGTCGTACTGTTGTATTATTTAAACAATAACGTTTTATTGAAATGGAAATGAAAAATGTGACGAATTTCAAATTCAAACCAGTTCATTTGTATCTATATATGTATATATAATGCCTCTTTGAACATTTATCTGGGAAATTTAAGAATGAACATAAAAAATATATATTTTGTAGCAAAACTTCACCGAGATCTTAACTTGAAGGAGAGTTTGCATTGTCGACATAGTTCGTACAGTTACACTACTACAGCTACCTGGAGGTAGCATGAAAATTGTATCGTAACGACATTGAATAAGAACTCATAAATCACAATTGTATACAAGTCCGCACTATTCGTGGTGCTTTTATACTTTCAGTATTTCAATAAAGCGTGGCAGAGAGGAAATGGGACCGTTTTTAAAATACCAATTTAATTTAATTTCAGTCGTGATAATATGGGCCTGGGATGCCAGATAACATAATGTTTATGTTCCGTATCTCCTTTCCTCCTAAAACATCGATGAATGTTAAAATAACTAAAAGATAAAAAAAAAGCAACTGTAAAAATACTGTAGTAAGCTTAACAACAGTTATTCGAAATACACTTTGTTACAGTGATTGCTTTTAGTGAAAAAAAAAAATAGATAAAACTGCGATTTAGCGTGATGTTGCCAAATATACATGAACTCTTCTCACATTAGTCCAAACACTAAGTTTCAAGCTTTGATGGATTATTTTCTGCCAACTGTTTTTAAAATGGTCGATGACCGTCACTAGTCTCAGGTTCCACTCATGTTACTTACACTAGGTTGGATTTTATCGGGTATTGGTAACAGCGTTTTAATTGAATTGGAGTCTATTAATTTATCCCCAAAATAACGTTCACCGAAAGATGGCCGCCGTAAGTTATTCTGCTCCATTAATTTTAGTTTCGCTCCCCTGAGTTTTACAGTTAGTAACAGCCACATTGTTTATTTATGTTATTATCGACCCGCACTGAGAATGTTTTGAGACACACTTCTCTCACGTAAGGATTAATAGTGATGATATTACTAGAAATAAACTCGGCAATATCGTGAATATCTGTCGTAAATAATTCTGTTATTAAAGGCCCTCTAGGCTATAACAATCACGTGGCAGTTTTCGACACATAAATTAAAACAGCTCTTTTTGGGATGAACATTTTCTTATAATTTTAAAGCGTAACTACTCGTATTTTGGGTGTCATGTATCTATCAAATTGCAATTTTAATACAATCGAATATAATACTCTCTTAAGGGTATAGCTGTACGCCGCTCGTATGGAAAAGCTGACAGTGAGGTATACGGTTAATAATACAGCAACAATTATACAACTTGTACGAAAATGTTACGGGACCCGTACATGCACCGCGGCGCCGAAATAAAAAATTGGTTTATAGGTGCGTTAGAGGAAGCGAGAGGACCCACCTCTTGCGGGCACAATTTGTCACTGTCTCCGCCAATTTCCTCTTGTAACTACTTTTTTCTTTGCGCCGCGTAAATTTAATTTCACCTCTTTGTTGAACCAGTTTGAAGCGGTTGTAGCCGACTAGTGTTCTCTAACTTTTTATTGTATTCTCTGCTATATGATTTCTCAATGGCAGTCCACTGACTGACGTATTTATTTGCAAGGAGTAGGTAAACAATGTCATTGACATTTAAAATTTGTTCCCTCTGTGATTTCATAGCAAATTTATATCCGCGTCTAGTTAATGTTTATAATTAATTCAATTTTATTTCTCTTACTTCGTCTTTACTGATTAATCATATATTAATTTATACGAACCTAAGAATGTCATGTTTTCTTGACGTAATTATGTTTTATAAAATTACTTGTATTGTAACTACTATCATAAGCTGTATCTTAAATCAAATGACCCCTGAATGATTAAAAAGAGATAGATGCGTCTCGAAATTCACATGTTCTTCAGCCAAGTAAATTAAAATCCCATTTCATTCACAAACCCCTTTACAAAACGTATTTGTATTGCTCCAATTCGATGGTTTTATTGGTTGCCCAGTCAACCGTTACCAAGTTAGGGACTTATAAGAATGTGGGCCCGTCGTGCGTGCGTGAGAAATAGCCAGAAGTTTATTTCACGCCACTTGCCTCCACCATCCGTTGATGTCCTTTTCAAAACAAAATATGTTCTGTGTAAACAATTTTCCTGAAAGTGACATTCCATTTAATCTGAATGTTCGTTATAACTGAAATTGTATTGAGGTTTAGGGACAATAAAAATCAAACTTCCGTACACAAAAATCACAATATATCGTAGTCTTATTCTTTTTTCCCCTGTATTGACTTAGTGTTGTTATAAGCATCAGTGCACTTTACTATTGCGCTATTTTCCATATTATTCATAACTATATCTAACAGATAATGTGCAAATTAATAACTGTAATATCATTTGCATATATGCTACTTGAAATAGCTTGCGAGGTGAGTTTTAGTTGCATTGTACTCGTATAAGGTTAATTTTGAGTGCATTCGTCCCCATTGTTACCATTTCAATTTTCTTGTACATTGTCATTATAAGTGGCCATGTGGTATTATTATATTTGCTTTAGATCGTTTTGCCAAATGGAAACGGCATCGGGTCGTTTTCGAATATAACATCCATCGCAGTTCACCGCCGTATGGCAGCGCGCCAAGGAGCGCGCTGTGGAAATGATAATATAAAATTTCTACTCTCAAGTTTCCTAACGTATAACAAAAAGGTGATGTTTGTCATAATTTATAAGGTATATATCAGAAGAATGTGTGATGCGTTACATTGTTAAAAATTGTATTAAGACCGATGATGAAAACCGGGCGGTTTGTTTGGTTTAGTTGATGGGGTTAACGAAAACTGTAGGTACTTAGAGACGGACCCACAAAAACAAACATAGTTGAAGACCGGTTTGATATCTTCGGTGAGCGTACGGTTGTACTTTTGTACCATACAAAGTTAACTGATCAAAAAAATCATAAATCGATTTGACGACATTATTCGAAGAAATAAAACGAGTTTTTGATCTGGAACACAAATACATTTCCATAAAACTGCAAATGGACGTTTCACAGAAATTTTAATTGAGATGGTACAAAAAATAGGAGCCTTCATCAGTCTCACTATTAATAATGAGGTGACATAGAACGAACTTAGTAGACAATTAAGAGAGTAGCAAGAAGATAAATGAAAGAAGTCAAATGAAATTCTTATGACGCTAGAAAATTACAGTTGTGAAGAAAATTTACTCGCTATTAATAAAAAATAATATCATCTGTGCATTTCATTATGATTACCATAACATAACAAAGTGAGAGACCGGACAGCGAAGGAACCGCTATCTGTCTAATAAACTTCTTATTGGTTCGATATGCGCTCAAGAAGCATGTAATGATCCTCATTTCCTCAACAGTCGGGGAGAACAAACACGCCAGTGGATCTGGACCTCTCAGGTTTTATTCGACCTGAGACGAAATGGGTTATTACAGACTTTCATGCTAGTGGCCCGGTCCTTATTATCTTGGTCGAGTGAGTCTGCAAGTACTGTAAGGTACCTACTTTATTATTTCTTAGTAGCAGAGTTTTTTTCTGTTTCACTTGATATTGCCATCATCAGTTAATGGCACATTCCATAATTTGTTTGCACAAGTTTATAACGTAACGCATAACGAATATTTTCTATGACACAATAAAGCGACGACTTTAAAATACTTTAAGAGCTTTATATATTCGTAGGAAAAATTCTTCATATGAGTCTATCGCAGTCAAATAGATTAACAAGTTAACAACCTAGCCTTTTCATTAAACGGCGCCGTTCAACCAGTTTTCCTTTTCAACTGAATTCATATTCTATATGATTAAAGTCTCTAGGATTGGTTAGGTCAGGTTTGTGTGTATTGGAAAACGAGCGAGAAAATGTACTAAGCGAGGCGGACGCAGCAATGGGCGATGAGCGCCTTGGTCCGTGCGACTTTCATATTATATGAAAATATACGGATATTTATTTTCGTCACATGATGGTTATCCTATGATAACCGTACATTATGGACGGCATAAACATTAGCCGTTTTACTCATTAAAGGTTGAATTAGACACATTGACTAAATATCTTTCAGGTCGCTTGTTGAATGGTGCCGTTTAGATAGAAGGCTAGGCTGATAATTGAAAAGCTAATTAAGCTAGTTGCGACATGTACACCAGAAGGCCGTTAGTCACAAACGATTTGTAAGACATCACATTATTAGGCATTCCTTGAGGGATCCCTTGAAAACTATGTGTTTAAGGGATGAAGTAGTTGCACAACTCTGTAATTGTTTATCTTAAATTCTAAGTAAGGAATTATATTATTATATGTTATTATTATTGATATGGTTATTATTATGTTCATAGTTTTGGTTTAGTTTCAAAAAATTAACAAACTATATCCAATTCTTAGTTCTATGTAACACTAAAACAAGGAAATGTTATGTTAAATACAGCGTCTTGGAAATGGTCATCACTAATGGTAAATGATTCTTCCGGCGCCTATTTTAAATTCTTGTGGCCCCTATTTTATGTTTGTTCTGTATTTATTTATTTTACAGTGGTTGATAAATCTCTTTCTGCGAAAGTTGCTAATATGGAAGTACAAAAACGTTCTAAAAGTAGAAACATGTAATGAAGCTCAGTAATATATTTATGTAACAAAATGCGAACAACGTGACTACTGCGTATAACACAGATTAATGTGTTTCTTGTACATGTAGTTCGCATTCGTATATAAATAATATGTTATTTCTTTAACGATTTCGGCTTAGGCGGCCATTATCGCCGCGCCCAAGAAATAATTAGATTTTTTCTTCGCGCAAGGACACCCGTAGCCGTGGCTAATCAGTTAATGAGGCAGCCATGTAGGAGTTAACGAGCGCTTAATTATACTGTGATTTATGCTACAAACCTGGTTTCCCCTATTTTTGCTTTTTTATTTTGGTTTAGCTTCGAAATTATGATTTTACTGAATACATGTAGGTACAATGTACGGATACAAGAACTCCTGACCTCTAAATACATATATTAAAAGACAGAAAGCACATAGGAAAACGAATGAATAATACTCTACCTTTTACAATGCGTCCAGATAACTTACCAAAATTAAATAAAGCATACAACAACCAGATGAGCGGATGCACGGAGGGATGGGTGAGTGGGGCTAAAAAACTTACTGTGATCGTAGCTCCTAGGGTCCATGGTCGTGGTCTTGACAGGGACGTCATAGTCGTAGTCGTAGTCTGGCTCGGTAGTGGTGGTAGTGGTAGTGGTAGTGGTGGTGCGACGCCGTCTGCGTTGGCCCCGCTTCTTGGTTTGCAGCGGCTTGGTCGGAGTGATCGTCGTGGTAGTGAACGTCGGCGGGGCCACTAAAGACCAAGGCTAATGTGTCAAGCCGGTACTTTATGATACAATAAAATCGAATTCTACTCTACTTACTGTGATCGAAGCTGCGAGGATCGACGGTCGTTTTGACTGGAGTATCATCGTCGCTCGGTAGAGCCGTGCTCGTAGTGGTCGTTGTAGTCCGACGCCGGTTCTTTTGACGTCGTTCCTTATTTCGCGGGAGGGGCGCGGTGGGCCGGATCACTTTGGTAGTGCCGTAGGGTGGAGCCTGCAGCACGGCGGTCTCTTCACCGGGGGTGGGCTCGCCGAGCACCAACGCCACCAGTAATATGGCCGATAGCCGTATTACCAGTGGCGCAATTCGGCCCATCTTGCCTAGAACAGGAGGAAATCGATTTATTAACATTGTTTAGTTGGCAAATCATTAATGTTACATGTACATCACATACACTTTCATATATTACGGTTACACATTTTCGGAAAACCATTAGTATTCATATGCAAACTATTAGAACAATTATCTTTCCTTTAAGATTTATAAGTGTAACAAACTTAAGAGGATAATCAAAATGTAACGACAAAATAATCAACCTGTATACTTAAGTTGTAAAAAAAAAGCACCCGCATTTCATTACTATACAGCAATATTGGTGCTCGAAAGTGTCAGCTCGTAGATTGCTAGTATATTCCTTTTGTAGATTAATATTTCATTCCTTTACATGAGATTTTATATCAAGGTATGATAATCCAAGCAGGTACAAAGCTTATATGTGGATTCAATAAAAGTAATTTAACATTTTGCCCACGATTTAACGTGTCCACAATATTTTGATAAATCGGCAACTCTACAACCGTAATCTGTTTAAATACATTTCGGTAGTAATATAAATGTTCAGCTACACATTTGGATAATGTATTTGCGATAACAATTTTATAATTAATAACTACGCACTGCCTTACACGCAAGAACCAAGAAAAGTTTGTAGGAATAAAACGAAGATTGTCACTTAGATGGACTTTATCGTAACTGTATCCCGCTGTTACATCTGTGTTTTACACCGCATACGGGAAGAAAATATCCATTATCCTTTTTATGTTACGTTCGGGTGATATCTTTTAGCTTTAAACGTTATATGGGCTATTTTTGGTGCAATTATATTATAGAAAATCATAAAACAGTTACATATCTTATGTAATATTTATTCTAATTTATAAAAAAAGACAAATTTAAGAAAGGCATTAGTTGTCGGCTATAAAGATTCGTAAAATGTCAACGCACATTACGTTGGATAGAAACATGTCGTATCGTATAGATCAAGAGAATTTACAGCGAATGTGAATCTGCGGTGTATAAATAATTCTATCAAGATACATTGTTTGAAAGCATTTTTATGTTCGGGGTAAGTTTTGAGGGAATAATCTTCAAGTTGGACGGATACCTCAATCCCCTTTAGTGATTGGCAGGGAACGTGCAAACAATATATTACAATGGCACGTTTTCCGCTATATTAATATAGCGTTTCTTTTCCTCAGTCTTGTCAATAAACTGTTAACAGTCGATTTTGTGCGATAGGACCATTTCATCCATACTTTTAAAGTAATGAGATAGTAATTGACTGGCCTCTTGGCCTAGTGGTTAGGACTCTTTACTGCCAAAGCAGAGATTCACACCCAAGTTAAGTATTTGTTAGTTCTATGCCATGCTATATAGTATGTATATATGTAGTTTATCAGCTATCTGTTACCATAATATTACATATTTATGTATATAAAACAAGCAATAATTGTTACGAAATGGAATCGGACAGTAAATATTTGATTATACCAAGTTACATTTCATATATATACGTGTAGGCCAAATATACTTTCATTATAAATATTTTGTAAGAGGTAGGTATATTTGCTGTGTCCCGCCGTTAGAAGTTATTTATTATCACGCAAGCCTCCTCTCGTTTAAAGTCAAATAACTTTACCGTTATCTCATGTTTGTTACAAAAAGAAAGTTCCTGATTCGTATATATTTCACGCTGCTTGAATCAATCATTGATGAATAACCCGGGAACCCTTGTCTTTACGTATTAAGATTTCACATCGCTTTATAAATAGAGACGAATCAAACTTTACCAAAGCAAAAACGGCTCCGAGTTGCAAGTTTGAACGACTTCAGCCGGCTCATTCGCAAAATCAGTTCTCTACAAGGATTTATTTTTTATATTGTTCGAGCATTGTTACGGTAGATGGCTCAGTTCGTTCCAGTCACTTTGTGAATATGAAAGTTGAACTCGAAAGGAATTATGTTTCTTGTCGTAATTTCGTTAAGCCAGTTAATTTACATATAAAAATTTAAAACAAACTGTATAAAGACAAACTGCTTGATTCTCTTTGTGTTTTCCTTACAATGACATTATTTTCAATTTAAATTTGAGGGCTGTATGAGATTTAATCTTTTTAGTTCGTTGCACGGTAAGTTTTTATCTCTTACACTTGTCACATGTTTGCGGGTTCCTCGAAGAAGCCTAAACAACAGTGCTCATCCCAGGGAAGTCCAACATGAAATTTAGTAATGACATGCGAGTAGTCTATAGATCAGAGATAAGCGAGCGCTAGCGTCCCAGCT
>DWDZ01000010.1:0-15574 GCA_018245715.1 Passova passova rudex
ATGTATATATACATATGTATTATATATGTAGTATATATACATATGTATTATATATGTATATATACTACATATATAATACATATGTATATATATAAAATTGAAATGATTCCTTTTTTGATATTGTACCTCATCAATCCACATCTTGTATCTGTCGTTCATGCCTATAGCTTCAAGCATAGCAGATCCCTGATTGGTCTTCCAGTTTCCGGAAATCGACTTGCGCCTAGAATGATAAAAAATGTAATGAGTCCTATCAAGTAAATTAAAGTTCTATCTCTCTTTCTCTCTCTCTATGGGGCTCAGTCTTCATACTCCATTCTATAGATGGACAACTTGGAATTGTTAAAACAAGAATATATAGGCACTTTAGGGGCAAGCATACTGCATCCCAAACTATACTTCACGGAGGGCGAGATTGTAGCCAAACGCAAACCTTGGAAATATGAAAAAAGGTAATAAACACCCTTAACGGAAGAGGGTCCATTTCTATTTACAACATCAATTACTATGCTATTATTCTTATATATTATAAATATGTCTATAAATAGTGTATTACGCACACGATACTTATTTTATGTTATGTGGGCTTCAATTGCTTAGAGATGCGAAATATGTAACCTATCTTATATAAAGAAATAAGTGAAAACATTTAAAGATATGGCATGGTTCCAGTGTCTTTTTGCGCCTACAAAAATATAAAGAGGGTTTTTGTATTAATGTACAACTTGTAATTTGTAGGCAGGCGTTAAAGCTGACGTAAGCCTTCGTTAGCATAAATAAGCCAAAGCCTAACTTCTATTACCAAAGCGTAATTTTATTTAAGTATTTAACATAGCCACAAAGGATTTTGAGGAAGAGATCTTACCTGTAGCATATAATTATTTGTTGTTAATAGGTACTTTTAAAAAATATTTTACCATCAGATATTATTGATTCAAATACTTTCTTGTGACAAATTTTTACAAAAAAAAACTTTATCATTAGATTGTTTGGAAAATTACTCAACGACTAAGATTACTCACATAAACGCTTTGTAGTTAGTGCCAATTTTCTGTATATGGATGTCATATTTCGCGTCAACGTAAGGCTCCACTGTGCAATACGTGCCCAACATAGCTACCACTCCAGCGATGTCCTAAAACAGGTTTTTAGAAACTACATATGTTCTTTCATGTCCTGAGAAGTAAATGATATGAAAGTAAAAAAACGACTTCACAGCACTCCACTACGTATTTTTCTTCAAATTCTTGTAAACAATTTAAAGAGAAAAGCAAAGTATTAACCACAAGTATGTGTAATAAAAATAAAACCTATCTACACTTGTTATTAGGTATAAAACTTGTTATTAGGTAGTATTAAAATACAATAGTAATAAATAGTAAACCTAATAGAATATTTGAAATTATTCAACAAAATACATATATCGTATACGTATGATAAATCAACGACAAATTACCGAGTTTCTTGACACTAATTGTCTTGATTTGAATAGTTTTCACATGAAAGGCATGCGCAGAAAGATTTTCAAGGCAATAGTGATGATTCATCGAGTTCAAGAATTCACGTGATTCTTTTACAAAGCGAGGAGGAAAACTATTTTATTACAAAATTCTTGATTAAAAGGATACAACGGAACTGTACCTGGAAGTCTGCCAAGGAGTCCACTTTCACCTTCGCGACCCCGCTGTGAGCGTGACCAATTTTAATTACCACTGGAAACTTAGGCGCAGATACCTGCAATAAAATAAAATAATTCATAATTCAAAAACACAAATTTTTATTTATAGTTTCATATACTACTTTATAAAATGCATTAATATAATATAAATATGATTTTAGACAATATTTAAATAGTAGGTACAGTTATTTTCAAAATGTTACGGCTGTTTGTATGCTTGGAGGCGGTGGGGTGCCTCGTTCCGGATTTGATTACGGGTCCTCAACCGCTACATTTATGTGTCTTGTGTTCCGGTGTGAAGTAGGTATATGATAGGCGGGCCCATTAGAATATTGAGCGATTCAGCTTAGCTCCTAGTGGCGGCAACGACTTAGTAGGTCATCAAAGTAAGAGTACATATTTTATTTATTCACATTGAGAATCAAAATATCGTTTAGTATTTTACATTACGTTGAATTATACTATGTAATAAAGAGATAAACATATCAGTGTGATAATACTAATCACAGTATACTACATGTTTTATCAAGATTATTAATCTTTGCAAGAGTTTATATATGTATGTCTATTTATATTACACGTTTATATCTATACCGGCCCTATATCTATAATAAGTGTTACAAGTACTGATATTTCCTAGAACATGAATAAGTATAAGTACGTACTTATGTTTAAAATAGAGTTGTAATCATTCTCCTCTACATTAAAAATGTCCCACTTTAAAATCATAATCATTTTCTTTATGGCTATAACTGAAATTACATTTTTATAAGTAGCAAATATTTAAAATTATTAATTTCTGTTAAATAAAGTTTGATATTATATTATTTTAGATAACTTTTTATTGTACAGCTGTATATAGCAATAATTATTAATAATTTATTTGATAAAGAAATTACACGTTTATTGACACGAAGTCTACTGTTACGATTGTGCAATAGATAAATTTTAAATAGGATTTATATGAACAGTCTTGCAAAGGAAATACGAATATAATAATATTTACCTACGCTATGTAAGTATATTGTAATTAGCAATACAACTCTTGCAATTAAATCAAACCGTGTACTGAAATTTAAGAATATTAAAATGAAACTGCAGAGATGCAAAGATGCGTATAATAATATTTATTCCTCGTATGTTCCAACGTGTTTTAAAGTCACTTTAAGTACGTACAGAAATAAAACTTTGATTAAAAATCAGCTTTACGTCGAGTCAAGTGTAAAAATATAAGTGACAAGCTAATTTAAATAAAGATATTTTTATTTGCAAGTGCAAACACCGCGTGTTCAATTAATATGCATCTGCAACATTTGCTCTGCAGTATTTTCGATTACGTTATCGCTCAATATGTGTGTATAAAAAAAATATGCTTGTATGTAATTATGTTAACCACTTCAGTACATTAATTTTCCGTCAGACATTTTGCGCCCTTTTTATATTAATATATTTTACTAACAATTGTACTATTTTAAATTACTATATTCTTTCTGTATAAGTTACATAAAATTTGATATTAATTCTTATTTAAATACTCCATTAACATCATATAACTGATCAAATTACAATTCATAACCGTACCATTAACAATATCTAATAGTGGCATCATTGCGTACATGTTATATTAATAAATCTTTAAAAGGCACATAACTTTGTAGAGTTGAAGGTACGTCTTTTAATTTGAATCCTACATCCTCTGAGTGTGAGGTTGCATTCTAAGCCACTACTTAATCTTAACCTGCCGTGTGGAAAATCCAAGCTGCTTGTAGAGGATAGTCACAGATTATATAATTCTATAATGTAGATTTGGATCTCGATTTAGAGCTACATAACGTAACTCGATTTTGAGGTAGCTTTTAAAAAAGTGCTTTGATTACCCAAAACCGGTAGTAATTAAAACCCCGATAGGTACCGGATACTTTCATACAATATCTCAAAATTTTATTTCCAGCACTTAGTGCTCCCCAGCTCATCCTCAGCCCTAACTTTCCAATGATTACAACTGACTACATGAATAGTGGTTGTCATTCTCTTTTGCAAATGCAAAAACTTGCTCTATCTGTTTTTACATTTGTAAAAACAGATAGAGCAAATTTTATATGTAGTGTACAATATTTATCACGTCACTGTTCAAAGCAATTTTTAAAGGTTACCATATGTTTTAAAGTGCTGCATATTCAGGTAACGAAGATATAAGATTATACTCGAGTGAAGTCGTGAGCACAGTCTTGTGTTCTCATACATATTAATGTGTTACAGATCAAATCTGCCATTACCAACAGTGTCTTATGAATAATTATTGTAGACCGATAGAACTTTATTGTAAGCATTGTATAAGCCATTAGTGTAATCATGTTTATTTATAAATGTTGAATGAATGTGCGTTGATTTGTTTAAGTGGAATTCATTTGTAACCATTATAAATTATAAATGTGTAAATAAAGAAGATATATCACAGACAAACATGTCATTTGAAGCAATTTTTTGGTTTTTTTTTGGGAAGAGATTAGCGAACTAGCCAGCTGCAGGCATACGTGGCCGTTGCTGCTTATGAACATCTGTAACCATCTTCGAACGGGACTATAACAATTTGAATTTTAATATCAAAGAGTCCAATTAGTAATATTTCTTAATAAGATTAGTATTAAGACAGTAGGAACAGTCCTATTAGCTATACATTACACCGGTTAGGATAAATTTCATAATAATTACTATTCGTCCTATTCTCAGTGGTTCACCGAAGCATTACTACTGGCAACTGTAAGGGACGCGTCTAGTATTCAAGTCGAAAGGCAACCAGATCATTCAGACTAAAATAATAATTTTAATAATACAATTGTTTCGCAGTGGAAATAAGTGTATGACTATATATACATATTACACGATATACGGCTATCGTTACATTCAATCAAATAAGCTAAGAATATATTGAATTACAAAATGTATACAATCCTTTTATGTTGACCGTCAATGTTTTCTATCTAGACCTCTAGGTCATCGGTGTTCATCTTACCATTTACATTCTGTAAGGACGATTCATGTTAATACTTGCATTATTTGGAGCTCGCTCAGCGGATGTAAACTAGCCATAATAACTGCTTCTCGGTAAATCTAATCCAGAAATATACATACCTATTTGAGATTGGCATGAGTTCAGCTCCTACCAAAATTTAAATAAGTCCCTTGACAATCTAGTTTATTTCAGAACTTCGATTTTGTTAACGTCGAAATGTTCTTACCTCACTATATATTTTAGGGTTCAATACTTGTTCAGACTGTTACATAGTAGTAGCTAAAAAAATATTTTATCATCTTTAATCATATCAGTGTAGTTATATGACAGTTTTCAGAAAATACCATTAAATACACATATAAATTATCTTGGAAAAGGAGAAGGAGATTGAAATTCATTCATTCTCGGATCAATATTTTATTTTGATATTTTTTAAGACGTATAATTACTTCCTTTGCATTATTTGCACCAAACATTACAATTTATAGTAAAAAGCTAAATTGAGATTTTTCTCTACATTTGCGATCGAGTTCAATTTTTAAACGTTTTGCTTGCAAATAAAAACAAATACAGCGAATTCTGAAAAATTAATGGGGCGTCAATCACTGGTGACGTGGTAACGTCGTCGAACAATGCTTACTCCGAATCCCAAATAGCGGAGGCGGTGGCTGTGGGCGGGCGCGGTTCAAGTGTTCGTCCACGAGGTGTACTTCCCGAGTCGTATTGATGACGCATGTCACCATGAACAAACAAGCAAATATTTGCTCACTCAATTACTATTTATGGTTCGTCAGCTGGTACGGTACACCTATTACCAGCTTCACGATTTGTCATTTGTTCATGATCAAACATTGTCATATTTGTTGATAATTTCCGCCAACATTCATTTCGGTCCCGCCACAACTTTATATCAGTACGTAGTATTTGCGAACTGGTTTAAATTACAATTATTTTTATCATTACACGGGTTCATATAGTTCGGATTTTCAATTATTTTCACAGAGAAATAAAACATTTATTATTATGTAGGCGCCACAATACTCTGCGCCTGCAATAATTTGCTCTGTACCTATAATGGTTATCCTACGATCGATCTGCACGATAACCGCGGTGGCTATTGAAGCATTCAATTCAAATATCAATACAGCCGTTGACAATGGCTCTTAATGACTATAAAGCTGGCGAGAAGTAATATTGCACGATGCTTGATGGCATATATTGTCCTTAAGGACAAGACAATTGTCATTTATCACTGTAATGACCGCCTTTGATGTTATCTTTCCGCCACACGATTAAATATCACGTTAATTTAAACTATTTAAATGTACAGTTCCATTAAGTATGTACGTTCCGTATGTACATAAGTAATTTGTTCATATTTTTAATTAAAGTCCAATTGAAAGTATTAACAAATTAAATATTACCAATATATAACTCGATGTGTGTTGTATCTGCCACGTATGCGTTATCTAATCGCTCGGACCGAACATAGAAGTGTACACGATAATTATATGGTTGCGAACTCATTACCACTGCTATTGACCTTAGCCAAGGCGACTAGTCTGTTTATCGACAGCTTAACACCTCTGCGCCGCGCACTTTTTCTATTCGTTTTTGATGTGGTAATAAGCAGTCTATTAAAATTGGCGCCATGATTTGGAGTTCAAGTACCCTTGACTGCACGACTGTGCGCCGCGGCATAGTAATTTCCATTTTAAAATCATTACAATATACGCTTCTTAGTGATTTTATAACAAAGTGGTTTACACGAAATACAATTAGACACATATGTACCTATAAATAGAATTGAAGTGCCTGTCTGCGATTTCAAAATAAGTAAAATTTCTCAAATGCCTATAGTTGTTTACATGATACCAACTCATAAACAACCTTTTTTTAAATTCTTGTTTGTTTGTCTTTCTGTTTGTCCGGCGGAATATTTTCAACGGCTTAACGGACTTTAATGAAACTTTCACTGGAAAACAGAGGGCTTTATAGGTCTAGGTATGTATAACCTAGATTTTATGAAAAAACATTTAAGGTTCCAGACCGAAAAATGAAACTCTCTTTTAAATTAGCCAATATTCCAATTTACGCGTCAACACAAATATGTACTATTAAACAGATTTGTGTGAAATTTGGCACAGAGATTGTCTATTAAGCTTGTTTAATACATAAGATGTTTTTTATCCCGATATACCGACGAAATCGCACTACACGGGTAACACCGCAGGATACAGCTATTTGCTTAATATAATTGAAAGTAATCAAATTAACATACACTGTTGTGAAGATTAAACAAAAAGACGGATGTTTATAAATGCAGTCATTGTTGTATTTTGGGTATAAATATCTACATATATATGTAGATTAAGAACGACGGTGATTGTTTGAATAACATAATAAGGTTTGCTATAATTATATCGATAAGAAATGATAATGTTTTACAACACCTTAAATGCGGTATGCGTGACGCGGGACGCATTTCTATATATTATGATAAAAATAAGGAAAATTGTTTTATGGATCTCAAGTTTAACATTATCGTTTAGATATTGTTATTATTATATTATTATCCGCGCCAGCATTAAGTTTCTTTCGTGTTAACCAACTTGTTGGCAAGTTAGCAGTTTGTCTAGTTACTAGTACAGTTCCTATCCTGAAATCAAACCTTTTTTTTTAACCAATACGAGTAAGTTTCAACACCCATTGTACCAAGGCTAAATCGTGAATATGCTAAATCATAAATTTGATGAAATCTCTTTTGCAAAGGTGTCTTATGCGGACTATATATAAAATTAAACTGCATCACATAAGTATGAGATCAGTCAATTTGTATTACAATGACTAGATTATTTGATCACGTTTTCTTATTACATCCGTGAATTAACGTTAATTCCGTGGCGCATTAAAATGTATTTAACATGTCCGGTTAGAAAGCAAACCGATCTCAAAAGATTGACAACTCAGCGGGATCTGCTCCTGGATAACCGTTAGTGCTTTTTTAAACTTTACCCAGCTTCAAAGAATTGGAAGGTAAAATCTTTCAGTTACTACTCGTAGTGTTAACTATTGCTTGTTAACTTTTATCAATGTTGTACGGCGCGATTTAGGAATATCTTAATTTATCTAATTATGTTTTATAACGCCCCGTAAAATTGGTCACTCGTACTACAACGGATTGTATTTTCATAAGCCTGAAGAAGTAATATCATGAAGAATTGAACCCGTCTTATAGAGCTACGTCCATTAATCACGTCAGGCTCGAAACTGGGGGAGAGGGTTGAGAAAAAGCACGAAATATCACAAGGGGTGTGTTCTCCAGTATTAAAGGTAATGTAAAGCTATAAATCGTAAATCGAAAAACATTTTTTTTTAATATTCTGCACCAAATAAATTACTAACGGGACAGGGTTGGTTGAAATGTTTCCAAAAAACCCGCGATTAATGTGCGGTCCCCCATGAGAAAGTGTTGTGTGGAAGGACCATTACACGGGCGTCAATAGATTTTTTCCAAGTGTATACCGACTGTACTTTTTCCAAGTTACTACATTTCCCGTTTCAAAGGACGACAGTAAACAAGCGGTGCGTCGTTTTTAAAAGAAAACATTACAACAACTCAGAGCGACCCACATTGATAAGAGTAGACGCGAACAAACAACGCGCAAGGGGAAATTAATTGGTACCCATTTGCGCTGGAAATGCCGGTTAGTATAACGCAGTACCCCAGCTGTGATAATTAACAGAACAATATTAAATTTTCGGGGTATATTAAACTAAAAGACGCCAACATCAAAGTGAAGTCTACTGTTCTTACGCTGATTTCTGAATTAGATTTACCAAACCGAATTATAACTGATAACAATTTTAACAGTGCTACCAAGTGAAAGAATTGATATATTAAATATGTTAAAATGTATGTGTATCAATAGAAAATTAAAACTTAAAAAAAGAGACGTGTAGAAAAAGAACTACGAAATGCCAAACATGTCTTCTTCACAGCAAAAAACAACAAAGACGCTTGCGGAACGAAATGGAATAGCATTACAACCGTCTCTACCAACTTATCTACATCTTCATTCGGTCCTAAGAACTGCAAATCTTATTTAAATTATTATGATTACACCAGTCTACACCTCTTCTCTGACAATTAACTAAACTGCACGGAATTTCCGGGTACCCATAATTAAACTTAGTCTCAGTAAATTGTTATGGCCCTAGATATTTCACAATTACGTTCATACTCTTAAAACACACTTATTTTTGTACAATACGTACACTGTACAGGTGTACAGTCATTCTTAGAAATATTGGTACTATTTTTATAAACAATTTATTTGGTGCTTCACGTATTCTCATTGGGTTGTAACTTTTAGGATGTTTAGTTTTTAATATTTAGTAATATTGAAAGAAATTTGAAAACCATCTTATATTACAATACTGCAATACTACCATTTCTAGACCATCTGAAACCAAATAAATGGGTATAATTATTTTCAAGTATGTGCCAACTTTATAGCAAAATGTGTATTTTGAAGATTGTAGAGTTTTAATACGGATTTGCTAAAATAGATTACTATTGGCCGCAAAAATTAACATAGGTACTTGTAGATTTAGTAAAAAAGAAAAGTAATCAAATCATATTATTGGCATTTTTGGAATTAAATCATTTACTTGTAACGTCAAGAAGTTCGTATGAAGTAAACTGTTAAGTTAATCGACAACGAGCGCTGTACTTGATTGGGTCCTTGTGGCACTTATTGGACTCTGGTTGATATTGTTAGATATTTGGTGATGTCGATGACTTAGGTCTTCAAGGCGGATTTACTCAACTCTCCATCAAACCGCATAGAAATTTCAAGAATTCAATGTAAAAAGCGTGGGGTGCCCTTACATTATACGCTTGCAAACAACTTGATTCCGAAAACGCTACTAAATACCTGAAATATTTGATGTCAAGCTCAGGTGAGCTTGACATCAAATATAAATATAAAATATATAAAAAGCATAGGTATGCTTTTTACATTTTTATTACTTCTAAAATAATTGTTTTCTACTTTTTAGCTTGAATTGAAACAACAGCGTGTTTTTTTAGTTTTTTTAACTAGTTTTTTTTTAAATTAAGACCTCCGCGTTGCTAATAAATATGAATGATTGTAATAAATGTTAATAAAGAGATTATGGTAATTTATTTAATACAACAATAATTCTATTCCACGTGACCTATATTATATACATTTTGTTCATAAATAAAGACTTGAAATCGTTTTGATACGCCTCAAGTGTTCTTAGATAATGTCGGTTCGATAATAAACTGAATATTTCCATGCACAGCTTTAAAATAAGATGTTGATATAATATTACTATTATAAGTACTTATATAGACGTATATGACTGTAAGTAGATCACCTGAACAAACAATAGATTGAGTTTACTTACCGAAGATAGAGTTGCATTTCTGTGTTATTTACACTGGCAAACAGGGGTTTTGTCCCGTTTACATATAAATATCATGACTTAGCGCAAAACTTGGTAGAAGTCATAAGTACGTGGTAAACTTCCTTGAAGATCCTTAATCTTTATGATAACCGATAATAGAAAGCAAATGAAAATGCTTGAAAATATATGACACAGATTTGCAGTTCCAGGTAATAATTCATTACTATTATTATTATTATTAATAATAATGTTGTTCTGTATTTACATAAGTCAATTAGCCAGTAATTTCTGCTAAGAAATAAATCATTGATTTAAAAAAAAACTGTTGACGAGGTTTCCTAAGTTCGTGTCTGTATTTTCTATTACTACCATTTCCAATTATTAGAATCCTTTTAAACAGTCTACGTCCATAGAACATACCGGAAAAGCTTATAATAGGTCCATTGTTATAATAACAGTTACGAGAGCGCTCCACATAATTAGAAAATAGTCAATGATGTAATGACCGCACGCCTTTAGTTTTAGTTTCATTTTACTGCGTGCAATTAGTGCTTAACTATACACAATACAAAGAGAACAGTTATCCACTGCCATCTGACATTATATCACACATTATATTTTTAATGCTATTATATGTATTATACTGATTTCACAAATCTAACTTATTAACTGCACTGAATATAGCGCAAGCGGCCTTGCGTTTATTTATTACCTATAATATTGTATCGTATTCTTTGATGGCCTGATATTAAATTGATTCACCTTCTGAATTAAAGCTATAAATATATCGTTACCAAACCAATAAATAGTCGTGTGGAGTTATTGCTGACCAGTGTTGGCTGTGCGCCCTTCCTGCATATAAAGAACACTCAGTAGTGGCAAATGATACATGTTGATGACATTTCTCTGTCAGACGAGGGCATCCATTACGTCTTATTGTTAGAGTTTGTATTTTAGTTAAGAGTGATAATATTCCTTCGCTAACTCATATTATGGATTCTTATTCAAGCACTATAAATTTGTGTTGCCTTCAACTGTTTAGTAATTGAAGATAACCCAAATGCAATAAAGATGACAGGTGACAGATGGCAGAAATTTAAGTGTGTACAAGAATTGTTTAGAGAACGGAACGTGGCAGATATACCGATATACATATGTAGATATCTATATATATAATAAAACTGTAGAAGAGTTCAATTCTGTACATTGAATAAAAATTAAAAAAAATACTTGTTCATACAAGTAACACAAGCCAATAAATTTCATTTTGAAATTTTTGGCTGTCTGTCTGTTGTCCGGATTTGGCGCAAAAACTATTAAACGGATTCTGATGAAACTTTCTTTGTTATATAGCTATTAGTCCTCGCTAACATATAGGCTATATTTTATAGTAAAATAATACACCAAATGTTGCCCACAGCCACTATTCCATTCGAACGAAGTCGCGGGCAAAAGCTAGTCTATAATAATTCTTATTGACAATTGTAAATCGATGTACAGAATTAACTTAAATTTATCGGAAAGAAGTAAATTTTATGATAATATAGTTTTATAATTTCTGCAAGAAATTAATAGGAAATTGTAAAATACATTTTAGAATACATATGAGAACTTTAATAATTTGTTTTTTTTTCTATCACGCAATAAAAGTTACATAAATACATAGACCTATACAAAAGGTACACACCTACATATATATACTCGTGTATACATAATTGTACCAAAATGCTACACAAAAAATGAAAACGAAAAGTTCAAACGGTATTTCTTATTAGTCATCATGAAAAATTACGATACACTAATCTTCTCACGCGCGTGTTTGAGGGAAAGTTACGCAACGAGTATCGTGGTTATCGTAAGAGTAGGTGGCAAAGTAAACCGCAACGAAACCAACACCGCATTAGCAACTTGCGCGCTATATAAACTTCCATACAACAGTCTTCGCGTATTGCTTCATGATGATAAATATTTTGCAAATGTTAAGCGACAAGGGCTGAGCGTTCCGTGCGCACACCTTGTTAGTACATAAAAAGGAATTTCAAAATGCCGACCGCAAGGCTCGTCTGACATCTCGTGTTTACATTAGACGCATAACTCGCTGATGTCATACGCGAAACCTAATTCTGATGAATCATGAGCTTTTACCAGCGATGCACCGATAAGCGTCGTATCCTGCATGTGTGATATCACGGCGAGTCGCTCGACATACCGAGTCCCACGTGTTACTGAAGTTATTGATGGCAACTGTGGGCGCATAATAACTGGTCCGGCTCAGGCGAACGTTTAGTTACTGATTGTCCGCTACGAGGAGCGCGTGTCGCGAGCTGCACGAAGCCGGTATTGCGCGGGAGCACAATCGACGAACGTTTTAATAGACACTTCAAAGTCTGATTTTACACAAATTGGACCTGATTTAGTGCATCAGTTTGCAGTGTGTGTTTCTACATTGGATGATTTCGGATAGGTTCCAAGTGAAACTGAGAAATCCACGAGCGCAGGTGCATTTGTTTACTTGGTTCGCATAATGTTTTTTCTTTTTGCTTTTGCAACGTTTATAACATACTTAATTTTTTAAAACGCGTAATCTGATTTTGATAACATTTCATTAACACAGATATTGCATGATGCCACGAATCTTAAATTAATTTTATCAGCGACTACTGTTTGTTTTGAACACGGTCGATCGGTAAATATTGCCGTAGCGTTTGTTACGTCTTTAAAAACTGTTTGATGCGGAATATTTATTTGATTGCGAGTAAGTATTGCTTGTAAAGCAAACGTGACACATTTTGTAAACATCGTTAGCGTTTGGTTAGCGTCCTCGTATACGGTTACTATGGTGCGCTGGAACATACAGGTACAAAACTGCGCTTTCAATTTTATGACCTGTAGGTACTAGTTATTGATATTATAAAACTCCTGCGATCTACGTCAGCTTGGAATTTTCGTCACTTAACTGTTTATTTACATAAGTAACATAAATATTTTAAATTCACAATATCATTGCTATAATCCTAACAGTATAAAAGGGTATTGTACATAATGTTATGTCTTTCATGTGAAGGCTGCTCTACATGTACTTTAAAACTAACTTTTGACATATCTTACTCTCATTAATTGGGAAAGAATCGGAATCGCCTATAATATATTAACTGTACTGTAACTTTGACTTTTTAATATTACCTGGGTGACTTACCCATATTTATTTATTTAGTTTTAGGACACCTAACACAGATAACACAATTTTAAAACCTTAGATACTATCATTGTAATATTATAATTATTTGTGTATCCGCAATTATAGTGTGCCACAGCATGCGTATTCTTAAAACTAGACAACAACATATTGATTAGATCTATAGTCTAGTAAAGTGGTTTTAATGTACTCGTCGCGTTCATTTTAGAATGATGTTACGTAATAAAATATACTTAAGTACACTAAGAAAAACTGCCAATGCTTGTTAGTGTTCAAACGGTACGCATTGCAAATCAATCTGGGAAATACGGATGCATATACTGCATGTTTTATAATGCGAAATATATATAACAACCTTAAAATTTGGTAGAATTAAATCTATTCTTGGCGCGATTTCTTTAACGATCCGCTGACACTGTGAAACGCAATTCACAGTGCAAGGACCAACGTTAGAGCCAGCAAGGGAGGAAGTGTGTCGTTAGGCCACACTGGCAGGACCCACTCTGCTCTATTGATTAATCAAACGGTTTTATTGCATAATGACCACGCTGAAAGATTTGTTTGAGAGTATGAACGACGATTCTGGGCACCCAAATATTTTTTGTTTATCAGTTGTAAACAACAAATTTTTCTAATCATTAAACTAATACCAGTTTTTGACCTATTGTAATCATTTTTTTTTCCTAATTTTTAAGCCATTAACAGTTTTCTACCAGTCATAGACAACATTTTTTTCTACTCATTATACCCTTATGAATAATTTTAAATTGCATTTGCGGATCCCGTAGCTGATGCTGCCAAGAAATTAATTAAACAAGTCATACGACCTACAGTTATTTAAATTAGTTCCATTCTAGATTTTATACATTTCTTTCTAAAAATTTATATTAACTTCACCAAGAAAGTCCTTTATAGTACAATCAAAAACCAATATCACTTTTTTACCTTTACAATGACCTGTGGATATCTAGAACATTTAAGCATAAATTAATTATTTTCTAATAACCCATTTGTCTTACTACAGAGTATGGAGTTAAATAGATATGCTTGGACATCGTAATTAGTCGTATTTCACTGAATGGTTTCCATATTTTTCATATCCGTGTGTGTGCTTACAGTTTAATTCATATTATGGTGGGTCCATAGGAATAAACCGTGTAACTTGTGACTATTCATATCATGAGACCGGCTAGATTATTACTTAAATTGGTATGTAACATAAACGCCACGACTAGAAATCTAGTCCCTGACTGTTAGATCCACGCTTGGCGTGCCGTGACCCCTGATTGTTGACCCTGCGCACGGAAGAAGTTAATCACGAACCTAGTCCCAAGATCCAGCATTACTTCCGTATTCCATGAGAAATATTATGACGACGCCATTTTGTGCGATTTTCAAGCTTGCTGTAATATAGAAGTTTAATGCCTATTTACAAAATTGTACATGCCATGCTTCAGTGGTGTGTAATACCCAGTGGCTTTGGAATTTCTAATGTCATAAGTAGATGACTGCCTTTCAAAACGTTTCAAAAGAACCAACACTTCTACTGGAAGGAAGAGGTAGATAGCAAGGAAGATAGCAAGTATCGGTACTTCTGCAGGGCAACTTTGGACATTGTCCAAAGTATTTTCTTGTATGTTTACAAGAAAATCCTTTACTCCAGTTGCAATGTAATTATAAATTCCACTTTAAAAGTGGATAACCATGAGAACGCATATGACTCGCAAACTGCACTGAAATAGAAGGAATGAAAATGTGTTCCCTTACTTAGTTACATTTATAATAGGCAGCTCATGTTGTATCAAAAGTGAGTAGCAAGCTCTCTATTTTACCCTGTAATTTTATAAAATAAATAGTCCACCAAAAATCCCGTTTAATTAACCTACTAAATACATTTCACCCCATTACAGTTCAATTGAGATTTTTGGAATTTCCAACCTTCAACTAACCTACATTTAGATAAAGAGTATTTTCCAAATGACATTTGGAAAATACTCTCAAGTCTTACACAAGTTATTCTCATGCACGATGCGTGTTCCTCCGTAGCAATTAGTAGGAAATATTAAGTTCTTTACGTCGCGTAAGTTAAACAATTTAATGCGGCTTTTTAGCACTGGGAACATATTATGTAGAAATGACTTTGTAAAATAGTGATATCTCATATAAATAATGATCAATAATTTATACGAGACAACTGTGTATAACAAGTTAATATATTCATAGGATGCATGCATAGGATAGATTTCTA
>DWDZ01000011.1:0-15420 GCA_018245715.1 Passova passova rudex
ATATGTATGTACTTTAAAGATCAGATTATTTACTTGATTTCATAACGTACGTAAATAACTTTTATTACATTGGCACATTACCCAGATAGAGTGAAGCACTAGGAAATAAGAGGTTTTTTTTCGTGTCGGCAGTTTGCGACGACACCTCCGTTAACGAGGCGTATTTAAAATTATTGATAGTGAAATCATAAATCGCGCTCGCACCGAGCCATGTTGATATTTATAAAATCGTTATATAACGTTGGTATCTTTATTATTGTCTATAGCTGAATATTTACTGTGTAATGCTGCATAATATTGTATTATTTACAGTGTCTCTTATAATATTCGATGTCTTGGCTGCGCAGATTTCGAAATGAAGGCTTTTCGTTAAGCTCTTGTTATGTATTTTGCATGATCCCAAAATTAAGTTAGATTTATTTATAAGTAGGTACCTGTACTGTGCAAATAAAGTATGAAACTTGAATATTGTGTAGTCTTCTTTATAGTATAAAATAGAAAATGAATTTCAAACATTATTGACGGGATATCCTTTATAATTGAAGACTAAAAAGTTTTTAAACTCATATCTTTTTTATATAATTATAATTTAATGGCGTAAAATAATTTACCTATATAAGTACATTTTATGACCATTGGAAATATACACCAATCAGGCGTAACCGCGAAAAAACAGGATAAAATTTGAGCACTCATGTAAATGGGTCCAATAGTTAATTTTCAGTTAATGAATTTTTTAAATCTAGTATTAAACGATCATTGTTGCGAACGATTGTTATAATTATCATATCAACTTTTGTTGTTCTATACTAATATAGGTTTTTTCCAAAGTCTTAAATGACACTCGGATCTCTTTTGATCTCATCCAGCTTCTCCCACGGTCTTCTTAAAGTCATGTTTCTAACGGGTTTGAGGACGCTTCGCATCTACCTATTTGCGGTTTTTATTCTCTATCTTAAGATCTAAATCTTCTGCTGATTGTTTTCATTTCAGATCTTATTGTACTCTTATCGCGCAGATAGACTCTGAGCTTGGCTCTCTGTATAGCGAGCTTAGCTACCTTTACTTTGTGAACCAGTCCTAATGTTCGAGTCTTTTTTGCAGTCTGCTTTAATTCGTAAGAAGCACTGGTTTGAAACTGGTCTTCAGCCACTGTGGAATACGCGATGATAAATCCTAACCAAACTTCCGAAAGGTTGCAGAGCCCAACTAGATATATCGCTTTCCCTATTGAAGTTGTTTCTACAGAGCTATTGTCTTCTCCGATTAGACGTTCTCCTGAACAACTTCAGTCGTCGATTTGTCAACAGTCACCGGTTTCGCCATAACCTGATTGTTGATTGTGACTTTCATTCTGTCTATTCTGCTCGACCGTTCCTCGATATCGGGCAGACTGCCATTCTGACGATATCATCGGCAAATCTTAGGTGTGGCATATTTGCACTATTGATATTGAAGCCCCTTGCCTTTCAGTTCAGCGTTTTAAAGATATTTTCCCACACGCTCGAACACAGTTTTGTCGATATTACATCAACGTTTGTGTAGGGTTTCTCTGTCACTGATGAGAAACAGTGTAAATATAAACCTTAAATTAACTCGTGTACATACATATATCATAGCAATTTGTGAGAGATTTTTGTTTATGATCTTTTGTTATGATTGAATCATAACGTGGGCTTTTTTCGGACGTTACGTAACGATTGGGCTATCACATTATGCGTACATTTATTGCGATTTGTATAAGTGGTGTAATTTCATGTGTTTTTACAGCTGCATTTCGCTATGGGCCAGTCTGGGTGTAGTTCTAACTGTATTTCGACGATAAACAGACGGCCGCTGTTGCCGACTCGCTGAAAACATCCTTTTACGTCATCAGCCCGTTATGGCCTCTGCTACGAATTGTTTTGCGTAAAAATTTGTATTTGTAGACATGAGATTTATTACATTACATTCACTGCACTTAATCTTGAAAACGTTGTTGAAAAAAGAGAACTTTTCACTTAAACAGACTACGTAACTGAATCTTTGTTTGATTTCAAGAATACTGTTTAATCGCGCTTGTTCACAGTACTTTTAAAAGCAATATTACCACTTTCGTTACTGTATATCGCGTCATTAATTTAATATTACATTGCTAGTTACAATGTAAGTCTTGCGCAGAACTGCATCTTTATTACATTTTGGTGAGATGTGTTATAGACTATAAACCTATATCATTTATAGCTTGTTTATCGCTACGTATAACGAGCGATGTAAATACGTATAAATAATGTCGTCAGTCGACAACTGGCGAAGAAATCCGCGCAAGACATTTACCGTTGCCGGCGATTCATTCATCGACTTACAAAGTCAATTAAGATCCGAATTTAGACTTGCGCGGTAAGCCAAACTTTACGTGTTGTGTAAGCGAGCATCTGTTATTGGACGGACTGGGCATTCAGATGATTTTTGAACTACGAGTATGTATGTTTTTTCCCCATTCGTATAGCAACCACTTGTTAGGTAGACAATGTATAGTTTAGTCAAAACTTGTATTGTTTAGTCAATTAATGGTGTATTATTATAGTATACGCGATGCACGCTAGCCTGGTGGAAAGTTTCCAAGGCTTTCTTCGCATTTGCCCGTATTGTACAGTGGGGTGTTAGAAGGGCAGAAGGAAATGAACCTATATTTCTTTTTTAAATTATGCACAGTCTGATGCGGACCGATTCTCTAAAGTTTCAAGTGGCCTTTAAAAACTTTTCAGTTGTCGCTTACTGCAAGGTAGACATGCTGTTTTTACTTTTGCAATTGAGCGATAAGTGCGGCGACGATCGTGTGGCGTCTCGTGGCGGAACGGGGTCACTCGCCGCCCGTTTCCGAGATTTGTCCCACAAATCGTATTTAACTTAGCAACGCGTGTTAATATGACTTGTTTTTTCTTTAGCTAGTAGCTAAAAATATTTTATTTTACACAAACACAATGGTCAGCTTTTTCGTAAACAGAATTACGTCAAGAGCCTACGATTCAATAGAATTTAAGTATCTTGTAACTGTTTATAAAATTTTGCTTTTGTTTAAATTTGTTTCTTTAATAAAATTATTTATTTGCTTCTTTCTTGCTTTCATTCTTTCATTTCCTCTATAATTTAGGAAAGAGTCGTACTATATATTCGCGTCTGCTTTTCGCTCCAATTCGGTCTTCATATTGCATGATATAATGTTTGCTACTCATAGTCACAGTTCTTTCAATGGTTGGTGAAATATCAACTTCGGTATACGGATATTAATCTAGTGTTCATGCAAATCATCAATGGGAACGTGGGAGGCGACAGGTGGCAGCGCCCACACAGCCAGTGCCGCGTGCAGACCTGACGTCACCCTCGCAGCCTTCTCCCGCGGACCTTCGGTTTACGGAACACAAAGCACACAGAATCACACTTCAAATGGTTCCAATATTTGCCTTTCGAATATAAATGCTCCAAAATAAAAAATAACTCTACAGTAATTTAATCGCTTTTAAAATGTGTTCTACTATTGTTTGTGAACTGGTGTAGAATTAAAAATTGAAATAACAGGTAAAAATTACAATTCTTCGTATTGTTCGGAATTGGACATAGATCTCTCTAGACCTATATCCAAACTATATCACGCGAGTTCCTGGTCGTAATTGTCACAGGTTTGTCCAGTCTGGACGATCTTAAAAGTTTGCTAGAACGTCGGTATCATTAATCATTATGTAAGAGAAAAAATTCATTGCCCAGTCAACACACTGTTATGAGATAGGTAATTAATTTGTTTCCCCATTACTCGGACAAGCATCCATTTACCATGTTTCCGACCGCTTTATTCCACAACTGCTGGACCGGAGTTTCCTCTTATATTGAGAAGGTTTTAGGCCATAGTCTACCATGCTGGTGAGTTCTTTTTTGGCAGATTTCACAAACGTTAGAAAATAATGGTATATATTTTATAACATGCTCTAAGGTGTGTCTAAGGCTCTAAGTGATAATTAAATTTTAGTTTATAAAACGCGTTCACATTTAGACGCGGGAGACTACACGTAGATTAACTACATGGCTATCATCATTTATTATTATTACTCATTACTTGCAGCTAAATTTCACGCAATGTTAATCATTAATACACCTAAGTAACTATCCTCTAATGGGCGTACCGGCGAAGTCGGCTCAAGCTACCATAGTACAGTGTCAATTACTCGATTTTTTAAATATGAACACGTACATGGTATCATTATATTATAAATAATGAACATTTGTGGACACCATAATATGTTGCTGGATAATAATTATCCTGTTTGGTAAATGTGTTTCAATAATTGCACAATTTGATACCTGAAAGTTTGAAATTTAATTGTTAACGTATTGCAATAACAATCAACTAGTGAGTGAAAAGTCGGTAACTGTATGACTTAATAATAAATAATATACTTATCACTCAAATTAATTGATGTATAGGTACTTCAATTCTTAACATCGAGCTATAAAATGTTAATTGTGCTTGTCAATGTCGTATATCAAAAATATTTATGGCGTGCCTTTCTTTGAAGTTCTTAGCATGCTTCGTATACCTAAAATATGCTAAAATTACGAAAGTCGACCTTAGTAACAATCATACTCATGATTATAGTAATTGCAAATTGAGATAAAAACGTTGAAAAAACGAAAAGATGGAAGAAATATGGACTGTTGTGTTAACCTTATTTTGTTCTCTCGACTTTTCATTTAAGATGAAAGGGAAAGATGACAGTTAATTCTTTTTATTTTAAACGTGTTTATGTTTGTCAAATTCGTGAAAATTTAAAAAAAAAACATCGAGAAATAGACGAAAATTTGAAAGTATGTCGAGTGGTAACGTGAAAAATAGACTTGGCATCGATAAAAGCTGCATGCTTATAAGTAAATGATTTGAAGGCCAGTGAGAACGAGCGGATTTATTCAGTGCTATTCTAGAAACGAAATGACTAAATGTAATGACGGACCGTCTGACGTATAGTATATAACGGTCTTTGCGAATTGTGACGCATGCGATGAAAACTACTAATATATAAATAATAAGGGGGTGGGATGCAGTGATAAATACGCGTCACGAGTTGTGTCCAAGAAGCTGAATGCTTCATTCCAAAAGTATTGTTCATAACTATTTACATGTGTACCTAGTATATTTTTAAAGCTTAATGGTCATTGTGCATTTTAAATCAATTAGTATTTTCAATTATCTCAGCATTAAACGACAAATTAAAGTATTTTTGTATCGTATCGACTTTTGATATTAAATCGTTGCTAAGTTAATCTTGATATTCAATAACTGTTAGGGCTTCACCTTTCCGATATGGTGCGTTAAAAACTGATTTATTTATTTTTGGATCGTTTTATACTGTCGACAGTGAAGTGAGATCTGTACATATCACCGCACTGTGGGCAGTTCACTAATGACATTTGACAGTGTTAGTAACACAATGATTTCGTCGCTAACAAATCGAATATTAAAAGTTTAATTGGCAATGGCACGAAGTGGCCACTTGTACTCGTGCGCCCTCATAACTGGATACTTGCCGTGACTCAGCTACGGGACGCACGTGCGCTGGTGTGTTTACAATATTGTATTCTGTAACACGTTAAGAAGTGTTACACGCATTATTAATGTCTTGCTGTGATGTAACGACTGCAAGCCAAGGTCTGTTACTTTCCGTCCGGTATTGCCAGTTTTCCGTGAACATATCCGAACATTGAACGGCATACCTAAGGAAGATTAAAGTTGTGCAGACAAATCTAAACAGTGAAATTACAACATAATTTCTAGGAAAACTTATTATTTACCATTTATGCTTTGGTTCACGCAAGATTCTACTGTAATATTTTCCATAATTCTTGTGAACCGACAGATGTTTTGTTTATCCCTCTCGTATTTTCGTCTTTATTGCGAGTTTTAAACATTACGTAATACTTCCATCTTTTCTCGGCTTTGAAATGGTTAAAAATATCCGTGCAAATATGTACGTTTTCTTATATTTTATAGATCATCAATTTTAACACTCCATAATATTATAGACTTTTTAGATCAATTTCTCAACAGTCTTGTTCCCCTAAACCAGTGCTGTGTGTCACTGTTACTTGTCATTTATTTTTATATATAATAGTTACCTCAATTCGTATTTGATTCAATGATACATTACAGAGTGGAAATGCTTTATTTTTAGAGATATCTATATATATGCTTTTTCATATTTTATGTATGCTTAATGTATGCTTTTTCATATTTTATGTATTATATTTTAATAGCAGAATAATTAACCTAACGCTTATGTTATACAACTGCAACCCACGCTAAGTAATTATTGCGTTTGATGCTAAAACAGCATTTTATGGCCTTTATGTTGTATATGTAACGTTGCTTACATTATCACCAGCAATAAAAAAATCATCAATATTGCTTGCACCCACACGAGCATGTTTTTTGAGAATAAATGCAGACCTATTGTAATTATTTTGATAACTAGCTTTTGCCTGCGACTTCGTCCGCGTGGAATAGTGACTTTGGGCAGCGTTTGGACTATTTTAGAATAAATTATAGCTTATATGCGGCCGAGTTCTAATAGCTATATAACAAAAAAGTTTCATCACAATCCGTCCAGTAATTTTTGCGTTAAAGGCGGACAACAGACAGACCGACAAAAATTTTACAATTATCTTTTTTGTCTTGTGTTACTGGTATTCAGAAGAGCCCTAGGGTATGTTTTTTAGTTTTTATTCAATGTACAGAATTTAACTGTTCTACAATTTTATTATATGTATAGATAGATATAGATAGATAAATTCGTAGATTGTCTTCTCCGAACGCAACCACACCTACCAATACAATAATATATGTATTAGCATGCGTAAGCGTTTCCGCTACCGCCCGTAACCGATTTCATGTTATAGTGAACTACATTGTACTATTTGGATTTATTCGTGCTTTTTTATCTGTTAGTTCTATATCGTTACAGATGTAGAAAAATCGAGATAACTAATTGGCAAACGAGACGTCAATAATACCAGTCCATTATATTTATGAATCGATTTTGTCAAATATGTATTACCTTATGGCCGCTAAATGCGAACATTGTACTTAAAATGTAATGTTTGTGTTTTTAGATTAGGCACTAAATTGTGACGACAATGGTGGTGAAATGGTTCATAAAAGGCTTAGTTGCGAAAATACCCAAGCACTTATTTGTTTTGCCAAGTAACGGCGCCAAACATTGCTGTATTTCCGTTTGAATGTAATATGCAAAATGCACAAATGAGATGTGCTTCGATAGTATTTGAATCTCGGCTTTATTTTAATTTTATACTCTTGGCTGGTAGTGACTAAGTGATACTTTAAGATGAAATGTAAACAAATTACGTAAAAGATGAAAATAAAATGAAAATGTCAATCAATGTTATCAGAGAATCCTTCGTCGTGCGGCGCAGACGGCGGCGGGTCGGAGGGTCCGGAGGGGCGCGCGTCGTGGCGCGTGACGCTGGACCACGACCTGGTGGAGACGCTGAGCGCCATATACCCCGAGTGGTTCAAGCCGCAACACCGGCCGCGCAGCCGCGCCGCCTCGCCCGCCTCGCTCGCCTCGCCGCGCACGCCCCGCACCCCGCGCACGCCCCGCACGCCGGCCACGCCGCCCGACGACGACACCTTCAGGTACCGACAGCCTGAACCTCTTATACTGTAACCGACTAAAATATAACATTATGAATGTTGGCGTAGTGACCCCACCTTGACATTGCCTCTAAAGTTTCCAATTGCCGATCGATACATACGTACCTACATACAGCAGGCGTTATTGTATTTATTAACAAGTCAATACTTGCATCAAACATATATTATTAATCGTTACCGTGTCATTGGTGTTGCTGCAGCTCGGGCACGGAGGAGATGGCCGGTCGCCAGGCGAGCGGCAGCGGCAGCGGCAGCAGCGAGCCGCCCAGCTCGCCGCCGCGCGGCTCCCCGCCCAAGGTGGTCGTCGACGACAGCCCACTGCAACCCGCCATGGGCAAGCATAAAGAATGTAAGTAGCATTTATATTTGAATTCTCTCTACCAAACGATCTAAACCTTATCCAAATTGGATTTAATATAAATGAAATTATTAAAGCATGTCAGACGTTGGACGTAGTTGACTTACATAAAGTTATGAATGAATTGTTCTTAAAACTATAACAATATAAAGTCCAAGTCTCTTCAGTGAAAGGCTTTGTCTTACTCAGACTATACTGTATAGTGGTGTATAGGACCTGGCGGCGATCACCTTACAAACTGTTATAAATGTGATGTGCTTATGAACTGTATGTCTATTGTTTTATACGAAAATAGGTACACGTAAATGGAAATATTTTTTCTTAAAGCGTCTTTGACAAAAGTCGACACTTGGGATTTGCTTGCATACTTTTCAAGTTTAATATGGGTTTTCTGTGACGCGTCCATCACAATGCATTTTGAAGGATGAATACGTACACAATATAATGAAGTTCGCATTTCCGGCCATTCTCGAGCCGATGCCGACGTCTTCTGTATGCATCGCCGATAAATACCTCGCTGCCTTGTTCAGACTACTGAGAAACATTAAAATAGCATATAACCACACGTTGTTTGTTAGACAAATATGTCTACGTTCTAATTATGCATATAAAATACATGGAATATTTTTTATATAATTAGGTACGCAGTGGCAAGTTTCTGTCAAAGCTCACTGTAAACTCGATCATTAATTGGAAAGTTTGTTATAATTAATTCACAAAAACAACCGAGCGGAATAAATGCGAATCTACGACGCCCACTAACCCACAATATTCGGCCTAGTGGTAGTGAATGTTTCGTCTGTAATACGGTCGCGGCATAACACTAGTTTCCTTGTGCAGTGTTTATTTACGTTGGCGGCGCGCCAGCGTTGTCCGCCCGCCGCTCTACGTGCAGCCTACGATATAGCGCTTCGCTCGCCTACGCCCGTCTCTCGCTTCTCTCGGCTCTCGCATCTCTCACTGTTTCCGACCGAACTATTCCAATGTACCGATAGCCGTATCGATCACGTCGTCGGCCGCCGTTCTCCATCACTTGCGTCAACACTCGTCACTTCCCCTCGTCACTGGATTATTTCACACATGGATAGAATAGTTTTAGGTATTTGAAGCTGTCACGTGTGGCACCTTACTCTTACTTTAATATCATTGTGTACAGATTTTTTTTATTATAACCGCGGACGCTTGTGATGATTATAAAAAATATATATTTATTTTACAGCTTTAAAAGTGAAGTTGATGATGCGGCGTCCTATTAACCAGTTGGTGGCGCAGGGAATAATGCCTCGTGAGTGTAACTTTCTGTATTACATTACAAACGAATCGGCGATCGCCAGACGACGGTGGCGGCGGGCGCCAATCTGCTCGGTACTATGGCAAAAGGCGCGTGGGCGAAAGAATTTTATTTACGACCCGAACACCGGGTAATGAGAATTTCTAACTTGCCAATAGAAAAATAGATTTTTCGCATTTATAGAGCACCGAGGATAATAAAATTCAGTCACTCGGTATAATGATCTTTATCTTTAAAAATGAAATTTTCTTTTAGCTCGCAAGACGCCACCCGCGTATTTCGAACAATGCAAACAACTCGAAAGAGCAAAAACTGGGGATTTATTGAAAGCCAAAATTCAACGGCGACCAGATCGACAGGAACTTGAAAGAAGACATATTTTAGAACAGGTTTGTATGGACTTTTATGAAATAATTTGTAACAAAGCTGTTCTATTTATTCACATTAATTATTCTGTTTATTTCTAGGAGAGTCATGTCGATCCAAGTTTGGCTGAAAAGCAACGTATGTTAAAGAAAGCGAGACTGGCAGACCAACTCAATGATCAACTTTCACATAGACCTGGACCTTTAGAGCTCATTAAAAAGAATATATTGCATACTGAGGAGAATATTGAAGAGGCCGTAAAAAGTGGCATTTTAGCATTTAAAGCGACAAGCGAAGGTGCTTCAGGTCGTCCTCAGCATCCGTCTTCTTATTGCGGGCCTCCGGAGGAGGTTTCGCCTTCTCCTTCACCGCCTTCGACACTTTCACCCGTCAGTGTTGCCTCTCCTCCCCAACATCCCGCACCCGGGAAAGATAAGAATCGTAAGAAAAGTAAGCAAAAACAGCAGCCAAAAGCGCGATTTAAGTTTCATGAATATAAAGGTCCCCCGAATGCACAAAAATCTTCCTCACCCCCGGGCTCCGTGGAGACGCCTTACGAACTGCTTCTACAGCAACAACAACTGCTCCTTCAGCTTATGCTTCCCGCGTCACCCGCGCCCTCGTCCGCGTCCGTGGCATCCGATTCTTCAGACGTGTACGCCGCGCCGCCGCCGCCTCCCTTACCTCCCACGACCGTCACATCGTCTCTCCCTTCGTCCGCTCGTTTTGAAGACATGAAGGTATCAGATCTACGGGCAGAGTGTAAACGTCGCAACCTACGGGTTTCTGGACCTAAGCCACAGCTTCTAGATCGCTTGAGACCGTTCCTCGCGGACATGCAAGAGGACGCTCCGAGGTCGCCGGTATCGGTGGCGTCGCCTGAATTAAAAATTGAATTGGAGCCGCCAGAGGATATAGTTCAATCGCAACGCAGACAAATCGAGGAGCTGGAAAGAAAACTGGAAGCTTCACGGCAGCAACTGGAGACCGTGCGTCGAGAAGCCGCCGGCGCCGCGGCCAGTGACCAGAGTCGGAGGCTTCTACAGGCCCATTTGTGTTTCAATCAATTACGCGCGCAACTCGATGCTCTGCAGCAATCTCATGTCCCGGCCCCGGCGGCGCCGCGCTACGTCATCGCTGCTCCGGATACCGCCCCGGATCGATTGGTTCGTCTCTTCACTGTCACGTCACCGGCGGCCAGCGGCGATGTGACTACCGATGTAACACCAGCGAAGACTGGCAACCCTGCATATATCTTGAATGGGGTTAAAGTGGTACCGATTGCAATTTTACCGACTGCACATTATGAGCCGGAGCGTAGCGCACCAGCGGTGCCTCCGCCCCCTCCCCCGCCGCCGCCGATGCCTCCTGTCGTCACTTCTTTGCACGATACCAATGAGGACAGTCAAATCATGGACGATGTCTTAGAAATATTAGTTGAAAATGGAGAACTTCCACCATCAGCAGTAGGCGACGTGAGCGTTAGTCGATCTCTCGACGGCGGATATCTCACGGCTGGATCGAGTGAATTTTCTCCTAGAGACGTTCTGACCGACGACGTGCTGTGCGATACACACGTTCGAGATTCGCTGGCGGCCGACGAGCTGCAAAGAGAACTGAACGATATCCAGAATGAAATTATGAATCATGCCGATTTACATGCTGTGAATGAGGCAAATCGATGTGACCCGACAGTATCTGACATCGATACCGACTTAAGTGTCGATTTATTATCGAACAACGGGTTTCATACTGATTTTGGCAGTTCGGATTCAACATGTAATAATCAAGATGATTTCTTCGGTCGACTATTGGCCGTCGATAACGACGAGAGAACGCACACGGACATGGACATCGTAGACGAAATGCCAGAGCGAATGAGCATGACGCCTCTCACCAACGGCGATATACTCGATCACAACCGAACGGCCTTCGAGGACATGGAAGATCTTTCCCTGCCGTCGTTCCAAAACGACGACACGCGACACGACAGCTTCGAGTACCATCCGTGCGAGATCGACTTTAAGGAGTTCGGCATCGAGCTCGGCTCCGGCATGAACGTGGACGGCGACGGCTACGAGTACATGGACACGGAGCGGCCGCCCAACCTGTTCGGGCGCGGGCACGTGCCGCAGTGCGACCCGCTGCTGGGCGGCGTGCTGGCGCGCCCCGCGCCGCGCCCCGCCCGCAAGCACTACTCCTGGGACAAGATCGAGTACGACGCCACCTGACACGTTCGCGCCGCGCCCGAGTATCGCTCTCTAACGATGCTTCGACTATGATCTCTAAATATCGTTTCGACTGAGTGATTTGGCCGCAAATTTTATATTGGTACGTTTCGTAATGTTTCTGTGAATGTGATGTATAAATATATGTGTGTCGTGAATATCGGTACAGTAATAACCGGAGTGTCGCCGAGTAATGGTTCGAGTGACGCGCGCGCTAGTCTGTTCAGTGTCTGTTCTTCCAAAATGGTGACTAATTTATAATGAAAAGTAGAAAAGTAAGGTCAAGAAACACAAAGTGTTGACAATGTGTGAAGGACTGTATGTATTTATAAGTATATGGTACTTAATCTTTGATACGAAATGTTTGTATCGCTAGATGTTAGTTAACTTATTTGTGTTTGTTTTGATAGTGAGTGTGCAGCGTTCGCGCGGTCACGTGCGCAGTAACAAACTTGGCTCACATTTATGTTAAATCCATTTTATTTACTGAGGCATATCTACTTATGTATATAATGAAAGTATAGTATAATACTCAACATAGTTGTGGATTTCTGCATTCCGCCCGATGACTAAAACTTAGGGGAAAATTATCATAAGAATAGTTGTTTATCTGGAGACATGAACAAAAATCATCGAACGGAGTCATTCAAGCATATTTGTTGCCGATATGGACAGTGTTATATGATGTCTTTGTTTGAGTGTAACTTTTAAAAACAGTAAGCTGATCTGTCTCTTTGAATGAATAGCTATTTCCCATATTAAAATATGACATTCCAGTCTTGTTGAAGTGCAAAATGTGGCACACAGGCAACCTTGTCCCTCTCTCGCCACGCCAATTGATCGACAAATATTTTTCGCGAACTTTCCTTTATAAACACGTAATGAAATATAAGTATATGCTAAAGTGAGAGAGAGGGATGAAAGTGCATATTCACAAGCCATCGTCATGGGTGGGACCAGCTCGGGAACAATATTAGGTATGAATTCATTTAGTTAAAAGTTGGGAGCTGACTCCTTGCAAACAAACAATTGTGCAAACACTCATTCATCTACAGTCACTCGTTAAATTGTACCTATAGTAATTGTATCTTCCATTTATTGTGTGTAAGTCAGGACATTTTTGTAAATTTTGATATTGTTGTAGTGTGAAATATGCTTTTACGAAATGTTATATTTATCGATGTATAACTGTTAGTTGGCCTAAAACAATAAAAATATTGTAGGAACAATACATTCTTAAAAAAATATCATTCCAATGTATTACTAAAGTTAGGGTAGATACACGATAATTTTATAATATATATCGTATAAATATGGATGCTTGCATAGTTGTTTGTGCGCATTATTTATAGTTATTTATTACCCAGAACTACCTACTGGTTTCTGTTCGGATTTATCTTTTTGTCGCATGTTTTCCTAACATCCTTGTACTTAGTGTATTGTGTTTCGCATTAACATTGAACTGTTACAGATGCTTTAGAATCCATGATCAGAAAAAATATTGCCATTTTTTGCATTTATATTTAATTTAATATTTTGATGCCTGTCATTACAACGAATGTGGCTGTACAGCCTCAAATGTGCCAATATGTTGATATCCACGTAACACAAATTTTAGGAATATAACAATGTGTAAGTTTTTGTATTTTACGATAAGATTTCATTTATCTTTGCTAACGGTCTGAGTGTGTATATTATGTTGGTGGAAATATGAGAAAGTACTTTATAAATTTGCATAATTTGAAAGTATTTTCACATAAGGTATGGTGCTATCATTTTATATTAATTAATATGCAAATTATATAGATTCATACTGTAGCATCACACAACATGTAATAATAAACTAACATATATTTACATAGTAATTGTAAAACGTTGAATTCATGCAAAAGCCATACAAAGTGAGGCATTGGTGTAAACCCCTGAGCTTGAATCAACTGAAGCTCAGTTGCGTCTTTTTACGAAAATGCAAATATTATTTAAGTAATATCTCCATTTAACATACTTGAAATCTTACCATTCAAATGATTGGAAAATACTAGATTTAGTATTTTTAAATATTTTTTCAAAGGATAATGGTAACGAAATAAATTAGTCAACGACTATCTCCAATTGTTCGCAATTGTAGGCAACTGTCCTAAAAGTAAACAAAGCTAACAAAAGATAGAATTGTTAATTTCCAAAAAATCAACTTATAGTCATCATAAACAGATTAGGATTAATATTCAATAAAAGCTAAATTTTGTTTGCTTCACTAAACTTAAGTATTATTCCATAATCTAAGTAAATATAACAATACTCTTAGTTTTATTTAAATAAATTTTCTAATTGCTCATCCAAATTATGTACCTATCCAATTTAGCCAAATTTAAATTAATGTATGGGGCACACAATATATGTGGAGTTTTTCCCCATTGCCCTGCACATTATAGGACTAGGGCTTTTAAAGAGCTTTGTATACTACTTTTCTCATTGCGAGAACTACTTAGCTTAATAATAAATAACAGGTATCAAGTGAGATTAATGTTTTGATAAAAGTTTCCTACTATCTGCATATTTGATATTATTGTAGGAGAATGTTAGGTATTTGTTATCTACAAAAGTTTACTTTCAAAATGATGTACATTGCTGTACATTACATACAGTTCTGAATTACAATCATGTTGGCCGTATATATTTATATAATTTAGTTATTGATAGGTTAACTGGCTTCGTTATGTCGCTTGTTTAATGATAAATGCACCTATTAATCGAATGTATGTGTACTCGCGTATTTAAATAATTATAAAAGGAGACTTAGCAAATAGATAACAATTAACGGCAGAGCCAATTATATATTATGTATTTTATATTACCTTTGTGATAATTGCAGAAGTCGATAATATTTAGTGTACTTGGATAGTTTTTTACCTTGCCGTGTAATGAAGCCTTGTAAATATTTACCAAGCCTTTATTAGTTTAAGATTGTTGAATAAAAATGTTTTGACACAATATTTCTGTTTTATTATGCAGTCGCATGAGTTTTGAATGACTGTTCACGTGTACAAGTTATATTCGAATTAATATAAGTACGCACAAAGGTAACCCGAATAGAACAGTAACTATAGTTTCAGTTTTGGCCCATACTTTCTTGTGGTTAATCTAGATGGAGATAAAAATAGCGGAATTCGAACTGGTAACTATCGCAAAAGTACTCACTCGTAAATCTATTTTATCTCTGGTTTAAACTCGCCTAAACAGTATTTACAGCGTGTACCTGCATATCTGCTTTTGTTTTCATATTGCTGTTTGATAAGGTATGGCAATCGCCTATCCGGCCTATTAGAGGTCATAATCGCATTAAGCAAGACTTTTCCCTCGTGACCCCCCGCCACAGTTTTTAATATACTTAATATGAATTTTAGCTGTAAAGCAATATTTCTAATGTATAACTATAATGGAAATTATATTCGAGACAAGGAGGTTCGGATAATTAAGA
>DWDZ01000012.1:0-15399 GCA_018245715.1 Passova passova rudex
TGAAGGGGAACGTTTTTGTTGGTGTATATTCCGTGATTCTGATCGTTCTTTTTATTGTCTGTTGTTATCTTATGTCCATAGTCAATCCTAAGCCGTTCCCAGAAGAATATATTAAACTGCATCAAGTAAGCTATTTTTATTATATTCCTACATTTTGTACATATTTGGTACTCGGTGCTTACTGCCCACGCCGCTAAGAACCCGACGTGATGGCATGTTGTTGTTGTTGTCGTACATTTTGTCTGATATATAACTAAATCAATGTTTAGATACAGATAGATTTGTCGGTTTGTAGGCAGACAGCGTGTATGCAATACAGCCTTTTACACTGAACAATAATCCCGATTATGGCCTTGAAAAAATACCAGAGGGAGTCGACGCTGATGAATTCAGGAAATCAACCGTTAATAAATATAATATAATCGACCGAAGATTTAATGAGCGTGGCCAAAGAGTTATTCCTCCTATATGGCCAAATGAATATAAAGAAGAAAAAACAAGAGATAGTGTAATAACCGAAAGTAAATCAAATATCGTGGATCTATTCACAATACCCTCGCCAGTGAAAGGTCATCGGAGGTCTGTCAATGCTGAAACAAGTCATGACCAACACGATGATTCGGGAAGAGTCTTTTTAAAAATTATAGATGACCAGGGCCGAAAGAAAATCGAGATTAAATTAATCCCCAGCGAACACGTAAAGAAAAAGAAACCAAGAAAGAATAGCGGGCTGAATAAGTTAAACAAAACTTTGGACTCATTCCTCGATTCATATCAAAGTAGCGATTTAAACGTTACTGATGGAGAAGATAAGGTTGTAAAATTAAAAATAAACGATGTCATTATGCTCAGTTTACTCGATGATTCGGAAGTAGATCTGGATGAGAACATAATGTCCAGAACAGAAGGGATGAAAACTACGCAAGAAATGGCGATCAATTTTACCGATACAAGATTATATTCAAATACAACTTCAAATAATGAAACAAAGACTCTCGATTTACAAAAAACGGAGGAAGAGATTGCAGGGCAGCGTATGAGAAAGGAAATTGATGAACTAAAGTTAATACCCTCTAATACTTCTGTTGTAACTGTTGATGATGTTACTTCCAACTGATCTTGGAAATATGTGTCAAATTTATCCTTTCATCTCCGCAAAGGCGTTGCATGGTCTAAATGATAAGACACCACAAAACGATATTGAAACGATACATGACGATCTTCATTATAATAGGTCTAGGATCTTGTGTAACGAACACACATTTTTAATCTGAAACCATTTTATTAGGAAATTCTTATAAAAATGCAAATTAATTAAAACAGAGCGAATTTTTAATAACCGGCGAAAAATATTGCATTGATTACGTTTTTGGAAACAAACGTTTCTCAATGAAAATAATAATATTCCATACCAGATTACTAACGTAATCTAACATCTGTATTTTGGATAACTCAGTGATTAAAGATAAATTTATTGCGTTGTTTACTTTTTGAAATTACACTCTGGTACTATTATATTGCCAAATATAAAAATGTATTAACAAATGAATTGAAGCAAGGACGGCATAAAATTTGCAATGTTTATTTATTGTGTCGATTTCGTTTAGAAATCCATCTACTTATTTTAATATTACTTATTATCCTACGACGATTGAGCGCGTATGTTTAAAATCATCTCAATTAACATTAAAACCAATGGGTATGCAATATGATTGCGTTTTATAAAGTGTAGTTACAAATGGTGGTATAATTTAAATTCTCGCATCGGGTGAAATTAAATGTTCGAACCACGCCTCGCCGCGTCGTTGCTCCGCGAATATATTGCCGCAATGAACGTTGGCTATCAACTCGAAATCACTACGAAGTGTCCGTTCTGTACTTAGAAGGACTTTGGGTGTTTATTATTTTAGAAAAGTAAAGTGAACGGAAACTAATGTATGTAAACTGCCTTTCACAACGTTTCAGTGACAGTTCAGAATTGCACGGACACCTAATCGACCGGTTAGTTTATTTCCAAGTAATGGGCTGATTGACTTAAAATTGTAGAATGTACCAAACATGTGTTCGCTTCTCAATGTTATTGGCGTTTCCGGATTAAGGATATTTGTGGTTGGAAATTATGAGAATATCACTATCACTACATAGTATAAAATAAAGTCGCTTTCCGCTGTCTGTCCCTATGTATAATATGCATTTTAAGTTGAGATGACAACCGTGCAACAAAACATCTCAATTTGTGGTATTTCCAATACAGTCGCTTCTTAGAGGAGTACTTAGCACCTCCTTCTTTCATCATTGTGCTACTTCAACGAAACGATATGCTTTGTGGAATCTATTTTAGCAGGCTTTTGGGTTTTTACTGTTCGGTATCATTGAGTAGACGCTGCAAAAATATTTATTATCAGTATTGCATTTGATTGCTATGTTGATTAACCACGACTGATGTTTCTAACGGTAAGTAGGTACCCACTGCTTTTCAACATCATACCTCTTAATACCAAGCTATATATCCCATATAACCTGGAGAATTAGTAACATAATTGTAACTTCAAAATTGTTTAACATAGTGTATTTTCTCGATTATACAAACTTGTCCACACGATTGTGTGGATCGTCAAAAAATATAGAATGACCTAAACCTAACATAACCTAAGCCTAATGTCAGGATTATTAATAGCACAAGTACTAGGAGTGCAGAAAACGTAGGGAGTTGTTGGTTGTAACAATATTACGATCTAAATCTAAATGATTCGGCGAGAGAGCGCGTTCCCACGTGCGCGGCGGCCTGCCTTGGACGGCCTTGTCGATTTACTTTTGCTTATTGCGATATATATACGCTTATTTAAATTGAGCTCTTTTTAATACTTTATTTATTTTATTCATCAGTTGGTTGATTTTGCTCGTTTTTTAAGCAATTCGTTCTACAAAAACAAAGGTTAAACAACTTTTCATGTTCCTTTGTGTTTACTTAATTTTTTGTGAAGGGAAATTTTAAAATATTATGTAGCTTGTTATGTAATTCCGTTTTTCGTATCCTCTATAATTTATATTCGACTTAGGCTTTTAACGTATTAACTATTAAATACCGTTAAAACATTAATCATTGTGTATATCTAAACTATCTAAAGCAATACAAGGAAACTCTGCGTCCCCTGTCGTAACTTCTCAACAGACATGTTTTTGTTACCAACAGTTTAAAGGTCGCCTGTCTGAAAATGTCAAGTAATGGATATTGGAAAATAAATACCTATTTCCTATCAGATATCAAATGCACCTCACTGTTATGTAAACTATTGAATACAATCAGGCAAACGTTAGCCAAATATAAACATTACCTAGGAGCCATATTCTGCTCCTTTAAGATGGAAGTTTTTTTTGGCTTACTGCTTAGAAACTTAGAAGGGATGATCTTCAATTCGACAACACGTGCCCTATTTGCCCAGGGCAGGACCCCTTCATTTCTATTAGTGGTATGGCCACTACTACACCAATTTCAAGCTTCTCTTCCTACATTCCTATTAGTGGTTGATTGCTGATGTCCATGGGCGGGAGTTTCGCTGCTCTCTGCTCGTTTGTTACCTACTCACTTTAAATAATAAAAAGTATTAATTGCAAGTAATGATTTCGCCAGTCGTAAATCGCAATGTTGTTTAGCGAACGCACTCAGGTTGTGTGTAGCTCTAGCGTTGGAATATTACTGCGCCGACCCCGTTTCTGAGCTTAATGCTAGTTTTTGAGCTCGTTCTCGTAGAAACCACAGCCTCTTATTGTCTTATGAACTACTTGGGAAGTATTTGTCGTCGGCGTTTGAACGTAAGTGTCCAGGATGTCTTGTTTCCTGGTCTTCGGTATCCACGCATCCTCATGTTACTGGTATTACTGAAGAATTACTTCACAATCACGCAAACAAATAATGATTCAAATACATAATATTTTAAGATAACTGTCATGCCGCGATCAGATATCTAACTAGGCATTACTACATGAACTAATAAATGAACTAATAAAGTTAAAGGCAAAGATGTTTATTTGTACAAATATGGGTACATTTAAAGAGTTTATAGAATTGTTAGTTCCACGTATATTTCACTTTTAACGGTGTACAAATTTAAGCAATATAATAGTGATGTTAAATTAACAATTAACTCTCCTTACAGCGATAATTAACTGTATGCAGTTGTTTAGCACTTTGTTATGGTGCAATAAAATTTCAGTTGAAAACTGCGAGAAAAAAACCTTCAAATGGTAAATAATCGCCCAGCGCCCTAAGCAGCCCCAAAATAAAATGTTCGCGAACTCACAGAAAACTCCGAAAGCGAAACTTAACAACATTTAATAGCCCCGATTCCTTTCAAGCCGCACAAAAGACGACTTCTCTGTAATAAGACAAGTTTATTCCCACGGGAACGCGCCACGCGAGCCGGGAAACGAACTAATTAAACGGGAAGACTCTAAAATCTCTGGATAATTTGAATTTATGCGAATGAAAGCCATAATGAGATAACGAGCGGGACATTTTTGATGTTCTCAAACTTAATTTATTGTTATTGCTCGTAATATTCTGTACTGTGGCGGCTTCATTTGCCTTTTTTATTGGAGCTTGCGTTTGACTACGAGCGTAAGTGTTTTTTTTTAAATTATTTACAACAAATTCCTCTGCGATAACCAAAGGCCTTATTCTATCAAATACATATATCAATCCAATATAAATATGCCAATTTAAAGCTAGGTAAATATTTAAAGCTAGGTAAGAGAGCGTAAGTAAAAAGTGAGGTGCAGTAATAGCCTAGTGACCTGGTAGTTTGAAATTCGGGCTCCTACTTCAGGGGCGGGGTATATCAGTTATCCGGTCACCATACTACAGGCTCTGCTTAGTTTGTGATGCGTCAAGATTTTATTTATTTCGTAAATCCATTCGAACCAACTACAGTGTAAGGCTTCTTGATCAATATTCAAATATATTCACTTGAGTGTTTTTCCAATCGATAATGCTATTTAACCTCATAGCGGCGAGGTGGGCGGTGTTGCAAACTTTTTCAATTTACTCCGTCAGAATGGGGCTTATTTTTAAAGCCTGCGATGCTTTCGGAATTTTCATCGAACTCCATACACGTATCAGCCGATTGAGAGATCGAGCTGCAGCTTAAAAACTCGCTGAATAGGTTTGTATGATTCAGCCTTCAATTACTTTTAACGGATCTTTTGAATAGATTTTAATTTAGATAACTACGTATTACTATTAGGCGTAAATCCCGATTGAAGTTTATTACGTTATGAAGCAAGTTTTACCAATTATTTATAAGTATTTTAAAGTTGCTGATGAAAACGAATTTTGCATGCAGCAAATGTTCTCGTGGCGCTGAGAAATCGAGCCGCAATGACATTGACTTGCATGTGCTAGATTTTTTCGACCGTTGTTAATAGGTTATCTTTGGGTTGAAATTGTGTCTTGATCCAATAATCATTCGCTCATTTGATAGTGGAATGTGCTGTTCTTGAAGTCACCTATTTTATTGTATCTATCGGTCACTTAAAAAGGTTGATTTGAATTAATGAATAACTGAATGAACAAATTTGAAGTCAATAATAAACGTATCAGTTAGGTCAATTATACCTTTAAATAGGTAGGCGTGTTTGATGACTTTGATAAAAAGTAAAACAGGCGAAAGAAATTAGCACAATAACTGCTAGAAATTCTTAGTCCCTGCCGACCTCTATGGGAAATAGATACTTGTTTAAGTTACGCCGTTTCTTCTCTAGTGGATATTACAAACATGGATTAATGAGTTCTTTCAGTTAAGTTAAATTATAAACAAATGTAGCAACTATCGGTAGTAAACACTAAAAACATATATTGAGATGTTTGAAAATATACCCCTTGGCGCTACTGAAGTGAAGTTATGATACGTCACCTTAAAAATTACTTCACTTTGATCAATTTTGTGTATATACATACATCTCAAGTCGAGGTAAAACGTAATTTGCAAGTAAATAATAGCCGATGTATTCGTGTGGGTGCGACATATTCAAAATCATATTCAAGTAGTATGCATTTGGGGTCAGAACTATTTTTATACCGCACAAAATTATGCAATAGGTAGACAAAATTTGTGTAACAATTCTCTTGCATCAAATAGGAAGTAGACTATGGCCTAAAACTCGCTATGAAAGGAGTACGGTCAAGTGGTGGACCAATAAACGGGTCGAAAAAAATGAAAAAGATGCCAATCCAAAGAATTATTAAAGTAAGGATTAGTAATTTTTGAAAAAGGAACTACATTTTGTAGTTCTACAAAACGTTACTAAGTAACAACACTTCTAAGTCATCGTAAGTGTGATAGCGGCACCACGCGTCACTCAAGGGCAAGTTTCAGTCAATGCACTTGTTATTTTGTTATTATAATATTGCAACATGTTTGTGTTCGTCGAAGCCGTATTCCAATGCAGTAAGGTTCATTTCGCCGCAGCACCGAGCGGTGTTCGTTATCTGTCCGTGTCATTATGTCGGTGTAAATAATCTCTTGATTATGGAACAGTCAAAGGTTGATTAAAGCGTGTTGCACATGACCTTTGGTTCGATTACTGCATTTCGTTCGGCGTGCACTATTTGTATGTGTTTATCTGCATTGGACACATGCGTTTGTCTATCGTTAAGTAACTTAACTTTGTTACTTGTTTAGCTATTCACGTGCTGTTCTGTCTACGATTGACCCGTTACTCCGTGGTTGATATCCTAACGGCTAGCGGAGTCGGGGATCGTGGGTTCTATTCCCAAACAGAACAAATGTTTGTGATGAGCACGATTTGTTGTGTGTAGTTGAAAAAAATGTGTAATATAAGTACATATTTAGATAATTCAATAAATATTTTCACTGATAGATTTTTTTTTTAGTTTTAGTCCTAAAGTTAAGTGCTACTTCTTAGAATCGATTTGAAAGAAATTCATTAATTTTTTTAAAGCTTCTGTAGAAATCATATTTGATTTACTGAAGTAACTCAGTTTCTTTATAACAGTTATTAAAGAAAAAACCATTTTAATATAGTACCACGTTTTTATAACGAACTAAAAGGTAAAAAATAATTTGAATTAGTTTTTTTATAGAATTGAAACTCACGCTAAAGGTTTTTCCATATTGTCCTTGAAAGTGTGTTTTTGAAATTGCTATGGAAATACTTTTAACGCCGAACCAAATAATTTTCTTCTGTACAAAATTGTAAGCAACATTGGATTAATTATACTTTGGATGAAACACGGATCCAAGGTCGCAGTGGCCAGTCATACTGCATGTACCTTGGTGCGTTGATTGCACATAGTAAACGCGAAAGTGTTGATTTTGCTTATGAAACTCTATTATAGCACTCGAGATAATTGGTCAAGCAAATGTTAAATGTTTCAACTATCTTTTTGCAATTCACTTGTTTTGTACTGTTTTAGGTAGCCGACTGCAAACCTTTAGTAGACGAAAACTTGCGTTTGATGAAAGCGGCAGAGGAACTGTTACAAGACCTTCTTTTTTCCGACCCTTTTATTGGTCCACTGCTGAACCGAGTCTCCTCTCATATTAAGAGACATTACGGCCATAGTCTACCAAACTGGCCAAGTGCAGGTTGGTAGACTTCACACACCTCAGAAAAGATTATTTCCTTTATAAAATCTCATAAATTGTGCTGGTTTCCTCATTCACGATGTTTTCCTTCACCGTTACAGCAAGTAATATTTAAATGTTATAAAATGATAATAAGTTTAACATATTTTATAATTGACCAGTTTTCAGCGTTAATTGATAACAGCTGTAATTCGCGTGATGTTACGTATCTCATCGCTATTTTTAGAACCATTGAAGACGATATTACTAGGGCTGCCACAATCCACTGTGCGGATGTCCTTAAAAATATATGTTTTTTTTTGTGAATCATTGTCTAAAGATTTAGAAAAACTACTGAAAGCTGAAAGCAATAAAATTGGAGTGTCTGTTTGTAATATTGAAATAACCGCTTTGTAATAAATACATATGTACGTATAAACGGTACATGTACCGAACTGATTTTTTTTATAATTTTGTCTGTCTGTCTGTTTGTTTCGGCTAATTTCTGGAACGGCTGGACGGATTTTGATGGGACTTTCACTGGCAGATAGCTGAAATGTATGTAATGTATGTAATGCTGCTGAAGTAACATATTCATTAATAAATAAGTATTATTAATGTATAGTTTGTTTGGTTATCATCTGTCTAGTTATGACAGATTTTGATTTGAGATCGGACGGCCTTATGTGATAGGACAAGAGACATCAGTATTAAATTATTATTTTTTCAAGCAAACAATCACCCGTGCCAGAAGTCACGGTTTTATGTTTGTTTTGTATCTTACATGAGTGTCCGTTTTCTTGTAATAACTAAGCAATAGTAAATATGTATTGTAGTTGTTTGTACGTCGTAACAGCCAAAATATGGCTTGGACTAATCTTTTAACATCTTTATATTTGTGCAAATAAACGTCTTTGTCTCTTTAGGGTATCAGGTTTGCAAGCACAGAGCTATTTGGCACTTGGTGCTCGGCCTACCTCGTTTGGGACCTAGAGTGATGTTGTGTGTATGTCTTTGAACTCCACGAATACTGATTACCCGAAACGGGAATGTCAAGTTTTGTCTTCATTGCTGTCTCGGGTCTCATCGCTCGTTGTGACACGTGCTGCGGGTGGTTTGAGTGGAATAATGTATTTGGAACGCACAATCCATATCTTAACGGATCGCACATATTATTTTGTTCAGGTTCAATGTTCGCTTTCGAAATTCATATTTCTTCTGGAACTTTCGCAAAGAAAGTAAATAGATAGATTATTTGACGACATTTATGGAAAGAGGTGTTGTCTATTGTTGCACTGGGTATTATAATTTTGAACAAAAAAGGACATTTTACTATTTCATTTGCCAGCCGCCCGTGCTGTGACGATTTGGATCTTCCAGATTCCAGAAGTTAATAATTGTAATTAATTGTTCGTGATACCGCCAATCCTACGTTGGCTACTTTGAATGGAACTTTAAATCCAATCCTGTGAAAACATCGCTCGAAAAATAACGGAACGCGAGCACCTATTTACGGTCTTGGTCATGTTTTTAGTCCAAGGGAACGCGCATGAGGATTTAATGTAACAGGTTCCCGACCTCTGGCTGACGGCGCCACTGTTGCATGAATGTATTTGGTGCGACCGTTAGGAGATTCTGTTTAAAATGCTTCACGAAATAGGCAAGTGACGTCAACTGTCTCGTTACGGCAGGATCATGCATGCGCATGAGATTGGAAATTTCCAAGAGTCGGAATAATTTAGTCAAATTTTTAACTGTGCACCTACTCTTCGGGTCGCTGCACATTACACCACTAGTGGCGGTCACTTATCGCGACCATTTCAGCAACTTGTGACTCGACAACCGCCACTCGAAGGCTATACAATATACAAGGAAAATCTCGTCTGTAACGTGTGGCGGCAAATAGCGCTAGTTTTACTATAAATATATTTAGTAGTATGTAGATTTATACTGCGATTTTCTTTCGTGTTCTTGTAGTCTGAGCGGCGTTGATAAATTATGGTGACTGTGAACATATTTTATTATTATTATTATTATACATTCACACCAGGTCCCTAATGGGGTAGGCAGAAAGCACCGAATGCCAAATATCTCTGTCCTTACAAACCTGATATACTTCGTCTACATTCATTAATTTCTATAAATAATAATTATATGCATGAAAATATAATCGTTATTAATATAACTTTTAGAATTAAAGGAACTAAGTGTTTTTAAAGCTTTTATACAATAGTTTTTATCTACCTTAAATGTGTTTCCGTTATGTGTAAATATACATTCCTACTTCGTTATCCAGTACAACTATTTATAAAGATATTACGTTCGAGGAAGTTCTAATGAGTGTTATTATTCACTATTGGCAGTTGTCGCAATTAGCAGGAAAATAAATACCGGATCAGTGCTTTACAAGCTGACAGATAAATTGTATATCATTATTTTGTATAACTATAAACGTATAATTATATAGATGTTGACTTCCGGTGTGTGGTTTAACTGTGCAATTTAAAGATAGGTTTTGATATTTTTTAAACACAAGCATAGATTTGCAGTCTTTGAACAATGCAGTACAGTAACAACACAGAAGTCTAAGCCTGCTATTGCTTATTTTATATGTTTAAAGAAATCTTAAAAAATAATGGAACAGTACAGCGAGGGGTAAAGAAATGAACACACATGTTTTATTGTTTATCACTTTTTATAATTTATTTTCACAACATTTTTTTTATATTTAGTTTTCTGTAAAATTTACATAGCTTAAAACTCCTCACAAATATATAGCGGTCGCTACGCGTCTCAGACACGGCGCGTCCGCGCCCGCCGAGACACGCGCGACTTGAAGAGACAAAAAAAGATACAATTATAATAAATGTAAATATATCTGATAAAACCTATCGTTTAAGCTTACACAACATAATGCTTTATGTCTAGCAAACCTTAATCTAGAGTCTGTAGGCCGCGGAGCCGCATTGAACATATGAGCGGGCGCGCGACGAGGCGCACTTCTTGCGGCCACGGGTTCACTGGAGGACGAGTGTCGGACAATGTCACACGCGACGAGCCAAGCGGCGCGACGTTGCCGGACTTCGCACGATGTCTGGCAACATTACCCGGTTATAGTCGCAACATGGCTTTCATTATAGTTTGAGTGTCGTGGTTTAGTGCAACATCACCTAACCCGTCGCTAGGTGTCGCACATTCGTTCCCTAGTGAATCCCAAGCCGAATTCGGCGTGTAAACAATGGCTATACACATTACGATTCAAACATCTCATGTCAACTAGCGATATATTACCGGGTGATTTTACAATTTAAAGTACTGACCGGCCTCAAGGTTTAGTAATTAGTACCGTGATGCGAAAACGGCCGTAGATACGATTCCCATCCAGGAAAACAGTGCGATGAGCGCTTGTTTGTCTGTGTAATAAAAATATCTATATAAATAATATATAGTATGTATGTATGTTCGGTTACAATGAAACGGGTATTGCTTAGTTCGAAATCAGATTGGCCATTGTGGAAATGTTACAATTGTTATTATAACTATTATATTAATACATTAATAATAACAGCCAACACCATATCTTAGAAAACTATGCACATGTTTATATTAACCAAACGGATAAGCAACGTAAGCAAATCTGTAACTAAATAATTAAGTATATTGATAACTTTACACGCAGACGCAATAAATATACGCTCGTCACACAAATATTTGTCGCAGATGGAAATCTAACCCACAGCCCGCGCCTCGCTAGGTAGTGTTCCTGATCTCTCTACCGACCAATTTAAACGTAAAAACAATTTTTTATAACTTTACGTTTTCTAGAATACATCGAGTAATAATATGTTTTTTATCTACTTTCCAATATATGCCGTGCAAGGAGTCTATTAAATAATCATATCATTATAATATAATAATAATAACGCATATCCAATAAACATTATTTATTGGATATGCGTTAAGCTCGAAAGTTACCTTTTCAATATTTATTCCGTTAAATATTTCCGGTTATCTATCGATTCTAATTTCAAACGTACCACAGATTTAAAAAAACAAACACAAATTCTATAGCCGCCTGTTTTGTTGCCTACACGGCGTAAACTCTGTGAGGCTGTTCAGCTAATTTTTAAGAGAATGCGAACGTAATGTAGAATCGCAATTGCTTATAGTCGCCGTAAATTTTCGCAAGTTACGCGTTTTGGGCGCTTGTATGCTTTTACAATTCATCCATCACATTAAACCTACAGATACACAAAACAAATTTAATCTGACTTTTTCTTAGACCAGAAACTGAAAGATATATAATCTATAAAATATAATTTGCATTTACAAAAATATTTACATACATACAGAATTCCCAGCCTCGATCCCAATTTATAACTTTTTAAAATTATGTGCAGAACTTTTCATAAATGCTTTGCATTTCAATAACAAGATACTATACTGGAACATAATATTTTGAAAAATATACAAAAAGAAAAGAAAAACACAAAACATGTATCGTGAAGTGAAAGTAAAAAAAATCTAGTGAATAAAAAACCTATATTAAATTTTGCTTTGAATATATAAAAAAAACCTACGGTCTTTAATTCTTTAATTTATTCATTCATACGCATTTTGAATATTCGGTTAAAAACTGTCTATTAAGCAAGTAATGTAGCTATTTAAATAATTTGAAAATGAATTCTGAAAATTCAAAAAGTGGTTTTCAAAATTAACGTACATAATAAAAATCAGAAATTTTCCAAAAGACCGTAAATTTTCTCGAAGCACACAAGCGCCATCGACCAGTGCTCGAAAATAGAATTAAAAATTAACAATTAAAATAAAGGCTAGCAGAAAACTGATGGTAACTATAGTAAAAAATAAAAACTAACACTACATATTGTATTGCAATGTCTCTCTGAACGTATCTCAAATATTCAAGATTAAGATTTGTTACAAAGTTAACTGGAAGAGCTTGTTAGGCCGAGCCATTTAGAGCCAGATACACAATACAACCTTGACTAGGCATCTCTAGGTCAAGTCTAAATATATTTTGATGTAACATTAATTTCCACAAAGTTTGTACATTACTAAAACAGTTCGTAGAGAAAATATGAAAATTTATAGTGACTAGCTATGGGACCCATGTCTCGTAGGCTAGAGCTTTGGCAGTTGAACCTAATCGTACATCTACGTTATCTAGTTTCCGTACTCGCCAGTAGTAATAATGTAAAAAAAATATTTCACGTTTACAATAAAACATTTTAAACACTCATCGCCAATATTTTCTGTATACGTCTATTAAAAATATACAATGTAAAAGTCATAGCTAGTCAAAATAAATCATTAAAAATTACGCACGTAAGTACCTTTTAAAGAGAACATTCGCAAAATACACACACGATATATCGGACTTCCAAAGTTTACAAGGAGGTAGTTCAACAAATTTATTTATGCCAATATGCGGCTGATATTTTTTTATATATAGAACAATAACTGTCCGAACTCACCGCTGCGCCGCGACTCATGAATCATTTCAGTTACGTAACGTATGTACACTATTTCTATAATTTACGCCGCGCGCTGTATTCTAATGAGACTCGTGATTTTGGCAAACAAACAAATGGAAATGAATATATGAATATAAGAAATTGCAAGTGGCTTAGAGTCGGAACGGTGAGTTCGTGTATTATGATCACGAGAAAGTACGCAGATATAAAGACACATTTCGCAAAGGGCACAAATCACAAGTCAGGCGCACGACCCGATATAGTATTAACGCTAGTAATAACAATCTTACATTCATTCTTATTCAAAATGGAATATAGTTTAAGTCCGTTAGCTACATTTATTACTAAGTACAGACATACACAAGTCGACTATGCGGTATGTGTACAATATAGATCTATTATACTCTTTATGGTTTTGCGCTGCGTTCCGCCCGTATACAGAAAGCTATTTATCACACATTTACAACGTGATAACATCTGATAAATATGTCTTTTGAAATCTCTTTGCTCAGTAACTGCTACACAACAACAATTTAGATATATTATAAGACAAATAGTAAGTCTTTAACATTGCTATTTAAATTTGAATACTCGATAAAACATTAGGTAAAGTTCATTAAAAGCTTTAGGTAAATATATTACATCTCTCAGTCGTGGAACAGCAACATTCGTTTTCATTGTTTCATATAACGATCGCGGGTAGGAAGCAGTCGCGGTAACAAATATCAAACATATCTCTAACTGGTTAACGCGTTGCCAAAATTATAATCCCGAATTTAAATTTCAAGAGAGTAATAAAAAGAATTGAGATCTAAAATTTTGGTTCGATAATGAGCAAGTGGAAAAATTCGTTCATAAAATCGTTCATTGTACCGACGTCCCATAGTTACTGCGACGCGCATTGTACTTGAATCTTCGGATAACAACAGCTTAAAAGAGAAACACTAAGTAGTAGCATGCGACAAATGTATAAATTTAATACGCAATGGCAATTAGTTAAGACATTCATTATTGGCCGGACACGTTTTACATCTTCATTCGTATAACTATACGGTTAAAATACAACAATATGAATATATCTCTCTATTGAATTCGACTACACAATAATTTTATGTAATCATTAATAATCATCGACGACATCTTGTTAAATCTACAACGATTAAATCACATTTTTTCCCATAACGTACTACGGGTTCTATTGGGACTTCGAAAAATATTAAAACAAAAACATTTCCCTAAGTACTCTGTTACGATGACTCCGCTACTTGTAAACGTTCTTAAAATATTCATTATATGTATATGATGTTCATTATTAAAAAGAGTGAACTTTAATATTGTACACACCTTAGTTTATTTATATATTTAATTTTTTTTGTATTTTTTATATTTTTTTCATCTTGATTATATTTATCTTAATTTGTTACATCGCATGCCAAGCCGTATACAATACTAGAGCGATCACGAACGATTAATGTATACATACAATCTTTCAGGTTAATAAATACAATAGTAAAATAGCTTTTTACATCCCTCGCACGATGAGGGACCTTTCCTCTGGCCTTTGTCACAAGACCGACGCTCGACATCTCGACAGTTTTTTACCTATCTTCGCGTCTGTTGCAACGTCTATACTATCAGAAATGTTTAAAATATGCCAACGGAATTATTCAGCGTTTGAAGGTCATTAGACAGGGCCGGATTTTGTTTCTTTTTTAATTACAATTGTTTACAGGCATTTTATTTTATGAAAGTTCAATTTAGTATTGCAATGTTTTAAAGAGAGACCGTATAAATTATTCTGTTCTACCGAATTATCCATACCTGAAATTTTTCAAATCATCTCACGCTGTATTCATTCCTCGAACGGAGAGAGACACGCCACTAGTATTTAATGGAGACAATTTTACAGACAAAGCTTAATAATAACTAACTAGTCTTTTTATAGGCAGACCGTCGACTCGGGCTTATTCCTAGCGTCGCGTCCATCGTCTCGTGAAAAATAATTTTCGTACTGCTGACATATTATCTTATTAACACGAAAGGAGTACGACTAGAAATTACCTCCACGTATGTCCTGAGCCGGTTATATGCTTCCATCGTACTTAAACACCTAGATAATTAGTGTCTTGAATAAAATAATTGGCAAATTGAAGAATTGCAGCGCGCGAGTTGACAGGGGCCAGTTCGGCCTTCGGTGCGGTGCGCGTCCGTCTCGCTGCTCGCCGGCACCGCATTGCGAATTGACGAGAATTGATCATTGTCATGTGAGCAACATCGAATTGACGCAGAGGAAACCGTCTCCGTCTCGCAGGCGCCGC
>DWDZ01000013.1:0-15301 GCA_018245715.1 Passova passova rudex
TAATAGCGAGTTGCCCGCTCGTAATGTGTTTTTGGCGTGCCGCGCCCCTAGCCACAGTATCTACCCAACATTATTTAGTACCTGTATACTACCTTTTAAAACTTCGTCCATAACCCGAGATTGGCCTTTGCGTGAGCCCATTTCTATATTACGACGACGAATAATTAGCTTTATCTGATACCATTTTTACGAACGCGGTAATTTACTCACAGCATGAAAGGCAATGTATGGTTGGTTATTTGCTTTTGTGAATAACTTGTTTCTTGGTTTCGCTTTGTAAGTGGTATGCGTTACTTTTATGGCTCACGGTAAATTTCGAACGAATGTGTTTTGTAAAGTCTTATTAGAATTAATAGGTCTTTAAATGTTATGAGGTACCCTAAGACATGGTTGAAACATTTTACGCTCTTTAGTACAATCTGATATGGACATCTATGCATGTTGAGTTCAACATTCTTCTAAGACGTAACTCGCTGTGCAGTTGACATGTGTAATTCGATCCCAGCTCTGTAAGATTCAGTCTCCGACAAATTTTTACACAAAACTGTCACCAAGAGTTAAGAACCGTGTTTAATTTCATAGGCCGTGCATCATCGGACTGATAAACTCGTTCGAGCGTAAGGAAAAAGTGTACATCTATTACCTCACAAAACTCCGTGCCCATATATCTTTATGTGTGAACCGACGATGTCATTAGTAAATACAAATTGTAAACGTAATACAATATTATCAAAGTTTAGTCGCCTTTACCTATGTAGAATGGTCGCACGGCACTTTTAATATAAGGGATATAGTTACACATGCCCGTTCGTTTCTCTTTGAACTACTTTGTATACAAATGCAATTTTGTCTTTTATTTTTTAATAAATGTCAGCGTTGTCAAGATACGACAGGTTTGTAATTGAGCGGTTCCTACAAATAAACGGATCTATTGTCTTGTGGATTAAATAATCATAATAAATTGGTTAGGTCGGAAGTTTGATTGCGTGAAAAGTGATATTCTAAATATACTTAGTCATTGCCATCAAATCAAATAGATTCTACGTCTTATAAAATCTCCAAATACAGAAAACAAATTTTTTTCATGTGCAAATCCAGTCACGCCTTGTTTATAGAAATCTCCGTTTCATTCCTCTAGTATTGCGTTTTAAACCGGCCCAGGTGTGGATTACCCGACCCATTTGGGGATGTTGCCGACAATCGCCATGAACGTTGCGGCTTATCCTTTTGCCTTTATTTCATTATTATGACTCCAATTCACGCTCGGCCGGCACCTCCCGCTTTATAACGAAACGTAGTATTTACACAGAGCCACGGTGTCGCCACCCCTTCGGTAATTATTCAGCTATGGGCGCTTGTTATGAATTCATTGATTTCAACTACACTCTCCTTGTTTAGTTGTTACGTTTTGTGTTTAGGTTTGTTTTATTAACCGATTTGACGGTTATGTCTATATGCTCACTATCTTATCGCTATTTATTTCTAAATAATGTATGCATTATAATATATTATTGACTATCGTCCTTTCGTATATTTTATCTATTCAAATTGTCCCGCGTCATATGAAGTGCGAAATGAAAACGATAATTGTTATACTCTTCTCCTTCATACAACCCTGTTTAATATTAGCGAGATAGTAATCAAAAGCCCTTCAAAGTACTACCAGCAAAATTAACCAAAGCGACGATGCTTCACTTTAATAACAACGGCGATAGGTACGAGCAATATTTTTGTGTTTATCTCATTTTTATGAGTTTAAGTAGGAAGCATGAGGTGGCGCGAGAGATAGGGATTTAATTGAAGGCGTAGGGGCGAGGGCGAAAGCCGCAACCGCCTCCCGGAGCGGGTAGGGGGTAGCAAAATAATAAAAAAATGAAGCCGCGCAGCCATCCCCGCGAGCTCGGATGCTGTGAAAGTGGCACGCCGTGGATAAATGAAGGTTTTTTGTTTGCGGAATACGCCTAAGCTTGGCGTCGTTCCACTTTCGTATTGTCACTTGAATTCTATGGATGTTAGTTCATTCATAGAGCGCGCACCGACGGTAGCGTCATTAAATTTATGTAGCATTTAAGCAATGTTTTATACGCAAATTATCGTATACGACACTATATTCAACTTCTTTTCTTGTTCTTAATTGTTGCCGCTTAAGAAATGGCGTGAGCTAAGAACATCCGTCACCGCACAACGGATACCATTATTAAGAGTGGCTAGCGAGAGAATTAATAGAAACGGCGAAATAAGAGGAACTCCATTTCATATTTATTTACGAGAATCTCGTTCGATGGAGGGCGAGAAGAATTAAGTCAACAACGAACTTAACAATAGAGAGCGAGTTCATTTGATGAGGCGTTCGAGCGAATTGTGGCACTGTGCACGTGATGTTAAGATACAAAATCGACCGTGACCCGCTTCGGCAGGGGGCGCTGCCCGTCACTTCTGCGATTTAAGTGACAGTTTTATTAATTTCCCATACTCATCCCCATTTTCCACCCTTCTCAGTTACGAACAGCGCTGCATTGGCAGCATATGGACTCGGCAGTATTTGCGGCGCGCTTTATAACCGAAGTGTTATAAAGTTCCAAACAGCCACGCTGCATTGAGTTTGAAATATAGTACATCATTCGAAGTTTTCTGTGGAATACGGCTACAATGAATGTGGCATAATAATTTGATTTTATTATAAGGATTATATTCATACGTGTAAACTTCATACAGTTTTAATATGTGGAACTGAATCGATAATTTACATTAGAGTTCATATTACCCTGGAAACTTGTGTTAGCATTATAACTGATACAATTAAATAATGAAATATAGAGTGAGGCAAATAACTTCATGACTATTCTTATAGTGTACACATTGAAAATATGCAATGTAGTGAATAGAACATCGAGTGTAATTTTTCTAATGACACTACTGTGTTAGCCAGGCACGTTAATCTTAATAGAATTGTGATACGAGGACTGAATCGTAATAAAGATAGGACGCCAAATAACGGTGCGTCGTCCGCGAACGAATGCGTACGTTGTGAGATAAGCTGCAGCTTAGCGCTGGCACAGCAGCCGTTGGCTTATCTCGATTTCAATTATTAAGCTACCGTTTTCATTGGCCCAAAGTGCCGGCCACGGGAGGAGGGCGTACAAGGGAATGGGGCGGTCACGATTCACCTTATCTAAAATCTCTTCCAAATCTGACTCTACCATTCATGTTTGATTTGTACGTACCTGTAAGAAGTTCACGTCACGCTGCAGTAAATTTGCACAGCCGAGTCACAGGGACAGTTCCATAGCACAGTGTGTTCTTGTAAGAGAAAAATTTAAAAAAATTTATCATATTAATAGGAATTCTTAATGTTTAATAAAGAGCATAATTATGGTATTCAAGCTAGACCTAATATGATTGGCAATTATAACATGCTACTTTTGTTTACAGGTACGGGATGGACTTGAACGGCGCTAGAAGAAAGAATGCCACACGAGAGACTACAAGTACTCTGAAGGCATGGTTAAACGAACACAAGAAGAACCCTTACCCAACTAAGGGTGAAAAGATAATGCTCGCCATTATAACAAAAATGACTTTGACGCAAGTTTCGACGTGGTTCGCGAATGCGCGTCGACGTCTCAAGAAGGAGAACAAAATGACATGGGAACCGAGGAACAGAGTCGATGACGACGATAATAATAACGATGACGATGATCACAAAAGCAACGACGGAAAAGACGCTCTAGGTAAGAAATTTGCTAAGCGAATTTAAATATCTCATGATATTAGTATACGGTAGAATTCAGTGGAACACACTCGTCTTCTCTTATGTGGTATTATGTCGAATAATAAATTGTATGCCACGCTCTAATTTATAAACTTGCCTTACGTTTGTCTTTATTCGTAAATCACATAGAGACTACTACACTTAATAGTATACGAATATCAACATTGATTTTATTCTCTTCTTTCGTAGACGGAAAAGATTCCGGCACGGGCTCCAGTGAAGATGGCGATAGACCCCAGCAAAGGCTAGATTTGCTGGGTCAGAGAACAGAATCTGAATGGTCCGAGTCGAGAGCTGATAGTGGTCCAGAATCTCCAGAACCATACGAGAGGCCTATCCACCCAGCTTACCAGCACTTACCATCACGTGCTCCGCCGGGAAGTACACCTGCTACCGCAAAGCCTAGGATATGGTCGTTGGCTGACATGGCAAGCAAGGAGGGGGAGCCACCGGCTCCGCCCCCGTCGGCATCGGCATTTTATCAAACCGCGGCTGCTGCTGCCGCTGCTCGTTTGGCTCACCCCTACAGCCGCCCTGATCTTTATCGTGGGCTGTATCCCCCAGCCCACGTGGCAGATGTGGCTCTGTTGGAGTACTCGCGCTCGCTGGCACTGGCGGCGCCCGCTCCTGCTCCCCCCGCGCCCTCCCCGTCCTCCTCGTCCACCTCGTCCCTTGCCGAGCCGCCGCCTCCCTCTCGCGCCTGACCGGCCTTCCTACGCCCGCCGCTGGCTCATCGACAATAAAGCGATCTCGGCTGACGAGTGCCGCGACGGCACCTCGCCTGTAAATAGCGATTTATAAATATAAAAATGTATACATACGTATATATACGTGATAATAATTAATTTATGCACCGGTAGAGAACCTTAGACTTGTGATAGTGAACACTGGCGAGCAAACCCGCCGCGCTGTGAGCTTGACTACTCGCGAACGACGCCGTCGTCGTCTCCGCCCGACCGACAATACTAGGTGCTATACAAGTTGGACCTTGCGACCCGATGCTCTACTTATTATTGGAGGTGGTTAAACGAAAGTGATTTAATTCAGAATAGGTATTAATATGTGTTACGTTTCTTCTAGATAAACGACACTGTTCTAGACTATCATTTGTCATGTAGAGTGTAAATTATTATTTACTAATTGTTCTCCTTATGTTTAGTGCCTAATGACGTCCAGTTTTTTTTCTATTGTTTCATAGTTTCGTAAAAAAAAATATGTAACTTTTGAGTTTAAATATTTATTGATACGAGGTCAGTAGTTGTAACAAGTTTAAATGTATTGTATGTTTTTAATCTATGGAATACCGATACCAGATTTTTACATTTAGAGAAATCTGAATGATTCCTTTCTAGTCAGAAGACTATGATTGTCTATGTTAAACATTAAATGAAAATGACATCGTAGAAAATTAACTGTTAATTTTTTAAGTACTTTTTAAGTCACGGAATAAATAGGGCTGGTACGGTAAGATTCGACTAAATGTTTGCGCTTATTCAGCTGGAATTCTTTACTATCGATCATTTAGTTGTAAACAAACGATTCAGTTCCTTTAACGCTGTTCCTCTTGTAATATTAACTCCCTCGTTATTGTAATGTATGTTATGATATAAATTAATTGCGTTAATCGTTTCGATGTTCCCGTTACCGACTGTACGACACATTATATCGTAGTATTATTTGAGCACTAGATTAAACGGAGCTTAAACAAAAAATACTAACTTAATTTATTACATATTACTTAACTATCAGATAGAGATGCAACACTATTCACACATACATATTTGTAAAAAGAAGCCTATTCAATATTCTTGTAATAATCAATATGGACATTGAGAGAGTATAATGATATAACGGAAATCAATTTTAGGTGGAGTATAATGCATTTTGTCATTAGTCATTTACTACTGAGATGTCGTGCAATAGATCATTATATTATGACTCAGTAGCAGTAGCAAATAGCAGTAAGGAATAATTATGATCTGATTTTAGGTGTATTTAATATTTAAAAGGGCTTTTATAACTATTTCGGGTTCGTATCACCGTTTTTCACAATTAAGTAGATACACGAGCTCAACGCGTCTCAACATGTTTCGGATACCGATCTCTTTATAAACGCACCTTATTGAGAGTGTTCTCAGTATTTCATAACCACCAGCCCTATACTGTCCCACAAATATTTAGATCCATTTCTTCCGGTATAACTTGAAATTACATAAGTCTAAGATGGCCTTGTATATTGTAATAAAATAATGTATAGTTATATCCTTCATTTGTTTCTATACAATGTAAAATATTTTTTTTTTCAATATTGTAGAGACTGAAAGTCCAAAATTGAGTCTATAGTTTTGTACATACATACGTCACTGTTGTAAGTATATACCTACTGTAATAATAACGTGAATATTTAAGAAGTAAATGCAATAATTTTTCTGTATTAGCGATCATTTATGTAAATATGTCTGACTATATGTGTTGCATAGAAATCATATTACACATAGACAACGAAATATAAAAATCTTTATAAAAAAATCGTTTTAAGAGTCTTTGTGTCTAATATAATTATTTTAATTCAACAACAAATTTAATAAATGTAATAGTTCCGTGTGCCTAGCTATAATATTATATACACATGTTTTCGTTCGTTTGAACGGTCTGTCTGTACTGTTGTAAACCTGAAAATAATGATCCTAAGTTGTTCATTATAAATTAAGCTTAGGACTACTATTGTTTATAATTTGTATTATTTTGTTAGCTTCCAATGTCCTTACCCGTTCTCCTGGATGGTGTGTGAATAGATGCAATAAAATTTAATACAGAAACAACATTACTTTCATTTTTATCTTAAAAGAACTCGCACAAACTGTCTATCATTCGAAAACATGATTTGTCTGCGATAATACCCACTATAAAATAAATGAAGCGAAGCCACCTACAGAGAGCCTTGTCCGAAACTTCGTGCTGTAAAACTGAACACACAAAACTTATAACGCTATTATACAAAGAGAAGAATTGTTCATTATCTAGTAGCATATCCAGATGCTGTAAATCCTAAGTACAACGCACAAAACCCTGTTCACCTTTCTCTCCGCGATAAATCTGTCTACAATTACATAGACTGTGCATATATCTAGATGTGCCCAATTAGACATCAAAGACGCATAGCGGTAAACTCTTTATAAATGAAAATTTTCCTCGTCATAATTGGAACGGAGTCTAACAAATACACATAAATCATTGACATAGAGTGCTTTGATGTGACCGTGTCCGGTGTGACGTCAGAGTACCCCGTGATATGTCGTACATTCATTATTTGCTCACGTATAGCAGATGAAAGGCGACCACAATATAAATAAACAAATCGTGTGAAGCGCAGCCTGCGACAGTGTTGAAAGGATGATGGAATAATATAGGAATTCGTGAGAACTACTCAATTACTTTCATCCGTCCTGTTTATGCATAGCTGCGACCGTAATGAGTGATTTAAGAGGTCCGCGGCCGACGTAAGATGCAGTACTAACAATTATTATTTGCTACTATACAAAGGGATACATAGAAACCCTAATTTCGACGAGATGATTAAGTGGCGAGCAAAAATACATATGCCATTCACGATTGTTTATTGCATTGGGTAAAGCAGTGGTTTGAGTTCATAACAAGTTTGGAGTGAACATTCTTCTTGTCATGACAGTCTGTGAACATAAGATTGTGAAGTAAAATCATTGCTACACGAAATAATTCACTTTGAGTATCGTCTTGGTCTTGGCAATCATTGTCGCTCACTGTAACGGACTCCGTAAATATACCTAAGCGTAGAATAGATTTATCCTGTAAAGGATTACGTCGTCGTTATTGAGGCCTTCTGGTATCAAATTCGTATCGTTCATTAAGTACATTCTCGTGAAATAACGTTCAATAGAAAATATATTTTAATAGAGATGCTCATCTAGAACGCATCGAAGTCTCTCAGAGCAAATATCAGTCGTAATTTTTTTAGCGACACGATTATTACGCTCTTTGAACTTATTCCGTATTTTACATTGTTCCAATGTTATGAAACAATGGCAATTATTAGTACCACGAATGTACGTAGAAAAACAATTGTCCTAAATAGACTCGGAGCCAACATCTAAATTAATAATTTAACCTAAATTAATAAATAACTAGCCGTCATATCAACACCTTTATGCTGGCCTAACTATAGTGAACACTATGGAAGAAGAATATTGAAGCGTTAAAAGAACAAAAAACAATTGTCAATGAACATGTAAATTCAATATCGGTTAGCAATTGAAATAGAACAATAACTCATTTGTAAATACGCATACACAAATTACTTAATAAGTAATGAACGTAATATTTCGTTTTATAAACTGTATAATACGACACCGTGAGTACAAACGCGATAAAATGATCGCCGATGACAAATGATACAGAAAGGGTACTTAAGGTCAAATACCCATTATTCAATCAGATACAAATGGTGACTGCGAGTACAATGTAAATAGTCAGATCGGGAAGTGTTCTATTAGGCGCGCATTGAAAAGATCAGTTTTTCTAGTTTCGTGCAAGATTACAATTGTAAAATTGAAGTCGTACTAAAAGAATTGCATTATAGAATTTGCAATTGTTAAAACTATTTCATAAGCGTTATATTAATATAGGGAAAGAATAGTAGCCCTGAAGATAGTTCACACGGTTTTTTCGTCTTTCCTTGCATACGCAAAGCAGCAAAAGAGCGATTCTGATATCCGATTCTGAAAAAGTTTTACCTCTTTTGTATTAAATAGCACTTTAGCAAGCGGCAGTGGGCTCTATCTGCAGTGGTCCCTACAACCCGTAAATATTGCTACACTCTTATACATATGATAACATACAAATGATAATTGCGTGTTATTTTGAAAATCGCGCATAAAATTGTTTCAAAATCGTTTAGAGACATGCCACAGAAATACATTATTTCCAAAGAAGATAAAAAAACAATTAGCCAAGAAGTGATGCTTTTTCTACCAAAAATCAAATTGATTAACCTCTATGAGTGCCATGGTATCCCACGTAAAAGATATCCATGACGTGATATTTGTAAATATAACGATAATTTTCGTACGTGAAACCGGTTTATTCGATTACATTATCTTTTACACTTGCTTACAGCGCGTCATATTTCACCCTTCGACAAGATACATATCTGATTTCCGATATAGGAGATGCTGATAATGAACAAAAATGTACAACTTATAATAACATATGAGGGCGTGCGACAGTATGGTCAATAATATAAACATTATCGGTTTCTTGTTTAAATAAAACACACAATTCAGTTGCTAAAAAGGCAAAGATAGTTCGAATTTGCCATCGAGCCACCAAGCCGAGCTCGCTGTACATTCTTGCATATTCTCTCGCGGAGCATGATGTAACCTTAACGATTCTTTGTGTTTGGAAAATTCCACACGATTCCCAACCAGCTGAGGATCGTACAAATATTTTAACACATAAGTTAAAAAAAGACAGAAACCGATCGCATGATTTGAATTTTATGAATGGACTGGGACGTCAATTAGTCTTAGTTTGTACTAGATTTATTTGTCAATTCTCGATAATGGTGTTGATGATACGATATTAGAATCTATTCCCACTGCTGTGTAACAACGGTAAACGCTGAAAGGCTTGCCTTTTGTACTTTCGTGTCATGAAACCTTTAATACTGCGGATTTCATTCACAAGAGCGGCTGTTTGGCTTATTTCGTTTTTGTATAACTTTGTAGTATTATTTATTTGCTTATTTTTTCTAATAATTTTATCACTATTGTCGATAACGATCGTTACTTGTAACCTTCTGTTTCTAACGTTTCATTCGACTTTTCTCCTTGATATTACATGTGATACCAACGGGACGTAACCTTCAGTTCATTGATAGTTGATTGAGGACATCTCTCGGCTACAGTGACTACTTAACACCAATTGGACTGACTGATTGGTATATTGCTTTTTTGTATTTTTAAATATTGCTTTTACACTTAGGCAAATTTATGACGGTATTAAAACTTTATTCCAATATACCATTTTAATTTCATAATTCTCATTTTTATATTGTTTTTTTATACCCATAGATATGTAACTTAATAATTGTATCCAAAATTTTGTGTAACAATGGCATTAGATTGAAATGTGAGATAAATAAAGTTATCAAACCTAACGATGGATAATATATGAGTGTTGAAAAATGTTCATATGTCGACGCTTTGTAGTGTGGTGGCTAATGAGACTTCCAAGGCCAATCAGCATTTTTAGTCGATGACTCACTGTGAAGTAAGGTCTCATTTCAATTACAGACTCTGACAGCAATCACGCGTCATTGTCACCTCGAGATGCTGGTATTGTTGCATCTTTAGCCAGTCCGTAACGCCGTCATTCGGTTTATAATAAAGCTATCTAAACGATATTGAAAGCAAATTCTAACGTCGCACTAAGTGACTTGAGGATTTCATTCAATATCCGTGAGAGCGATACACGCTGCCCGACAAGAACGCATCGAAAAAGGTTTAAGTTATTTTTACAAAGGCGTTGTGAGAGCAACGTGTTGTGTAAATAGTCCAACATGTTTCTGTAACAAAGAAATCTTAATAGCCGATGACGGGCAAAAGTCAATATAACAATCTACGAGCTGATTGCTCATAATTTCATAGGCACACGGCTCGGGTGTGAACGCAGCGGCATGTAAGCAGCATTTATATGTGATTTAACATTTGGCCGGCGAAGCCCTCGAAAATTTGTAAGCTATGTATCTGTTTATAAGATTAGCATAAAACATGGTTATCTATTGCATACTTGGTTACTAAAGCGTTGTTTGGATGTCCCGATACAGTCTCCTTGTGGTGGCGATCGCGCACAGAAATAGGACCTCAAAAGGCCGTATTCACAAGGGCGCCTTTAGAAGTTGATCTTGAGGAGAAACCTTGAAGGAGGAATTCCGATTTCGTAGCGGCGACTGCTATGCCATCTAAAATATTGGACATCTCCATCTTGGTTGGTGTTTTGCTCTTTCTTTGGATACGAACAATGAGTCGGGATCGTCAAGGGAATGTATGCATACTTTAAAATAAGTTAAATGGTAGTCCCACGTGGTTGAAGTATCTCTAATTCAATGAGTTCAAAGCGAACATTTTCTTATTGAAAATTAACGTGATTTTAATGATCTTACGTTAAATATTAACATTCTAGTGCTATTTTCAACCTTAAAAAACAACCAAATAAACCATTCTCGTTAGAGATATCAGCAATAAATTCAAGATTAAATCTGCCGACCCCGTAATGTCAAATGACTTTGTTGATACAATAGATAAATAAATTAAGGAATAAATTTATATTAACAATCACTATAAATCGTGATCCATTAAGGTTGACAAAAAATAAGTCAACTCTATTGAACATGCATAATTTAAATTTTATTCTTGGTACCTACATGGTTATCATGTTAGTGAGGGATTGTTTTATGATAAATATTGATAATATTAGGGCTGCAACTTAACATGGGGTGTAAAATTACTTTGATTGCAAAATTCAATGATATTGTGTAATAGAAATTAATTTGTCTCGCTTAATTTTTTTAAATCATTATGTGAAATTTCCTTTAAGGATAATCAAGTTACAAAAATCATAATAAAGTTACGAACGACGTTATAGGAGTATTAGAGAAATTCCAAACGAATATATTACTATTGAGTACGTTAATAATAACGTTACCTAACATCACGCCTTTAAATCCCCGAATGGGTAGGCAGAGGAGTGTAGTACGCCCCCAATACCTACGTTAATTATCATGTAGCTTATTTGGATTCTAAGATCTATTAGGTATATGTAATAATAATTTGATTGGTTTTTGTTTTTATCCCGATTGTATATTAAATCATAGCCGTGTGGAAGTTTAACAATGAACAAACGGAAAAGTCGCATTGAGATTATTTTAGTAATACGCGGAGAAAGTAAGTGATCGACTGAGGCGCAGCCCTACGGGATACCTCAGCTCCCACCCAATTCTACGGGTATCTGAATGATGGCTTGTATTATTTTTTGTGGACATACCATGTCATCGGAACGATTGTGGTCGGTTCCCTATGATTTATCGATGTCCATATTACAAATACGACACAACATTATGCGATTCTTTATTTCTTCTTTAAGCCATATTAGTATTCCGCAAACAATCCTGTCCAGCGTTGGTTTTGTCATACCGACTAAATGTTATTTTGTTGGAATTTCAAATAAACAATTGTTAACTTTTTTCATTTGGTTCATTTGTAATATAAATTAATGCGAAGCTTCAAACGGTCCTGATGTTGTCCCCTGTTGGCATATTTAGAACGCTCATGAATTAAAACGACCAAATTATACTTTCTTTGCCATTCGGACTCGGATACGTCTTAATTTGTACATAATAATTAAAGCAATTAGGAGAGAGGACGCTTATTCCACGTCGCCTTGAATCGTTATTAGCATTATTTGATATGGCAATACTGCCCGGCATTTTTTGATGTCTCAGATCTACAAATCGAATAATATTGCATTAAAATTAATCTGTGATCAAATTTCAGAACGTTGTTTATTCGTAAATGCAACATCATTAAATGAATGATAAATATATAGATTACTTTTAACGGTCATATTAAATATTGACGTTACATTGTTAGAAAACATTAATTTTTGTGACGAAAGTTGCAAATGTCCAGTTAATGTAACGATTAACTATGCTAATAAGATTCTCAATAGTCCTAATTTGATAGAAATAAAAAGATATTACATGGCGTATGAACTTTTAATCGTTCACTCGGTCTGTATTAACATTAAATACTTGACAGGTAAGCAGTTTATATGGAAAAATTAAATTGCCATTATTAATACTTTCCTCTGAATTTTCCCACATTTCGCCACCTTTTAAACCTTCCTTGGACTTGGACGAATATTCTGAGACCAAAATTAGACAAATCGGTCCGGTCGTTCTCGAGTTTTAGCGAGACTAACGAACAGCATAACGGTGAATCGTTACGAACGGCAAATATTTTCCAGCACGCACTGTAATTAATCGTCCGCTTTGTTCTAAGTGGTAGATGTGAAGGGCCTACCGGGTGTCAGCAATGGACAATAGCAATTCGGTACAGGGCTGTAGTGGAGTCCGTTAGCGATCGTTACGTACTCATCCTTTGATGATATCCATCCACACGCAGCTGAATACACTGAAAGAAATAATTTCAAGGAAAATATATAAGTGCAGGAGTTTTATATCACTTTATGTATTACTAGCAAGTCGAAAAACGCATAACGTGATTCAGTTATAATAAGTTACTTAATTTTAAAATAAATAAATAGTAATAGTAAGTAAATAAATAGTAATAGTAAGTAAAAAAATACTAACAGTAAGTAAATAAATAGTAATAATAGTAAACATACATTCTTTACTCAACTAACCGGATAATTACAAACGTGTTGATACCTTTTTAACTCAGATGCTCTCTACACTAACTCGCGGCATAATTAAAAGCCTATTCAATTATAGATAAATTGACCGATGGCATTCGAACGATACCATACATGCAAGGGATATTTAAATTTAAAATATACCTTATTATTATCTACGACGGTGTTCTACTATACGGCGTTATGTTATGATATAGGTGTACTCAATAAGATATTACTGGTCGTAAACCGTTTTATGTTTTACTTTATAGACTGCTTTTAATTAACTTAGCTATACAACACGTCTTATTTTCAGTTCGTTAACGAGTAGGAATCGTGGGTTTTGTATGTAATATTATGCTAATGTGCGAGCTTGGTGATAAACAAACAACAATAATGTAAATCCATAATTATTCTAAATCGCTAAGCGAGCTCGCTTACAATCAGGGCGTGAAACTCAAATTTTCATTTAGCAACTCACTTGGTTTATAGGAAAGTGACCCTAAGGGGGTGTACACATTGATAAATTTCTAAGTGGCACGACTTCTTTATTACATTTTCTTAACATTTCAGTTTTGATATAATCATGAAATTTAAGATAGGGCATTATCTCTATTTTAATGATTAAATAGCACAAGTTAAAAATAATGATAAAAAGTAAGTGCTTGTTAGAAAGCTACTTAGTAGAACGTAAGCTTAGTAAAATCGCGCGGCCAAATAAAATAACAGAGAGTGGTAATCGATAATACTATAACGGAATTGATTTCAAAAACTCAATAACATTCTCAACTATGTTACATGATCACTTCACTGATCTCCACTCATCCGCTAAAGATTGTTCGCATTTATCAGAGGCACAAAGGAATAGCAAATCACATACGGAAATGGTTCACGACGTTCTCACAGCGATGGTCTGGTGTGATATTATAATGTTTATTTTGTGTTTTCCTATGCTACGTGGTATGGTATCGAAAGGCTGTGGACAGCAGTGCTAATAGAAATACTGATACATCTAAGGTGGATGACCGGACACAGATTGCGAGTACTAAACTACTTTACCTACGTTACGTTAGGAGATATTCAAAAACCAATTTTGAACTATCACTTTATGCACGAACCTCAAGTGGCACCGTCCTGCGTACAGATAACTCTAAATTTGCATATTAACGAGAAACTTTGCATCGGGAATAGCGAAAAATTGGCGAGGTCGGCTGCGAACGGCCAGGTGGGGAGCCGGCTAATCTAGCTCCTGTCCGTACACAGGCCGCTCTGTGACTTGAATTGGCATTCGTATCGCGCGAATATGAGCAATTATGTGACAATGAAGTTTCAATTTGCAGTATCGCCCTTGTGTTACGGGTTCAATTGGCCGATTGTGAACTTTATTACGTCCACATTACATTGTTTATATTTTCAATCATTAAAATAACGCAAGCCAAAAACGTTAATTATGAAATTATTGTCTGTCTGTTCGTTGACCGGCTTTCTCGCAAAAACATACTGGACGGATTTCGATGAAACTTTTTTTTTATATAGCCATTAAAATACAAAACGAGGTTGTTTGCAGGTAAGTAGTCTGCTAGTTCTCAAAAGTAGGATCACACTATGACTGACCTTTAATGGCACAGATATTAATTAAAACTAACACTATCTCCTGCATTCCTATTACTAATAAATATCTACTAACCAACAAATATTCTTATTAACACCTATTAGGTATTTCCTGAGCCAATCTATGTACTGTCCCGTTCCTACAATCCTATTTGACGTTGGATGCCGATCTCACTAGGGGTTAGTTTTAAAAAATTAATGGGGATTTTAAAAAAAACTTAGTCCCGGAGATGACGACCCGCGCAAAAACAAGTGCCACTCAATAACTAAAAATAAGAATTCAAATATTATGCCCGAACAATTTGTATACAATTGAATTTCTTTGTAACATTGATTGAACACGCGTTGCGATTGATTCAGGTCATCAACGAATAGTGCATGTCCGAGAAATGACAATTACATCGCAAACACAAAAAAAAGTAACATCACGCCTGTAATCCCCGAAGGGGTAGGCAGAGGAGTGTAGTACAC
>DWDZ01000014.1:0-15211 GCA_018245715.1 Passova passova rudex
ATTGATTGTTAATTAATATGTTAATATATTAATTTATGTATTATATTCACCTGCACAAAAGGTACTATAACGGCCGAAATCCACAGTAGCTGATTGAGTATGCTGATTCCAAGTATAGGCTCGGTCCCTGTGTCGACCTTGTCGAGGTTTAACAACCACATGATTCCAGATGCCGCCCAAGAAATGTTTACAATCGTGAACAAACAGACGGCAGGGGCCAAATCATCATTAAGATATTTAAGCAACTTTCTGAATTCAGCAATTTCCTAGAAAAGTAAATTAATAATAAATAGTAAGTAAATTAATAAATTTACTGACAATTTGATAGTAGATATGTAGCAAGTTTTGGTTGTAAACCCGTTTAGGTTCCCCTCAATTGCATGGGTTTCTGCCGCAACTGAGAGAAGCCTGGAGCATAGTTCACCGTATGGACGGTACAGGTAGGCCTAAAGGTGAGAAACTAACCAGTGTAACAAATGTTTTTAAACCTTATTATTTGTCAGATCTCAGACGTTTAATGATACCAACTGAATCGATTAACGTCATTTCCGAAGCACGGGAATATTCTTTAGAATTAGCCACTAACGGTCACCTAGTCGCTTCTCGCCAGTGCTACCTACCGCGGTCGGTGTCGCGTCATTGTCGCCTTACTTGGCGCGTTATTGTACACTTACTCTCATCCAATTTAATGGTGAAATGGTTCTGTTTAGCAGACGTTCTTTCAGAAACATGAGGTGAGCTTGCAAAAGTTGGGCTTGTAGACAATAACTCGTAATCACGGTTGCCTGCACCATGTCATGGATTAATGTGCATATTATAAGAAGAATCTTTAACCCAAGCCTGATATCATTTGAACTGCAAAATTAAACTGTTATAGATTTCTTAATATAGTTTTTGTAACTTAACATAAAAATATTCTGAAAATGACATGCAGCATTTACTCCGCCCTTTTTAACAATAACAACAATATAATAAGTAAATCCGTTACCTTGACTCCATCCATCTGAACATTATAGTTCCTTGAGCCAGCATTAGGTTGACAGAGCATAGAGAAATACACATCCATATTATACTGAGGATGATAAAGAACCAAAGCATGCGAAGCAGACGCTTCGGTTTCGCAGTAGGTGTGCCCTGCGGTGCATATGATGACAAGAGAAACACCTAATAGATTATAATAAAATAAAGTTTAGTAAACCAAATGCCGTTAAATATTTCCTTAATAATAATGTTTTCGATATAATGGAATTTGAAAGACAATCAGGAGAAAAAAATGTTGATATCACTAAACAATGAAGGCGTTTCGCCCGGGAGTCGAGCACTGAGTTCATCAATTATACATACAATAATGCTATACCGACTATCTGGGAACGTAAATGTCTTACCCTTTCCATAAGATTCTGCAACTGTTCATTGTCTGATATTCTAAATAAGTACAATGCGTATAAAAAGCCAGTAAAATGTAATATACTTGGCCCTATGTACGTGAACGTCACGTTACCGTAACACACTTGCTTGTAATTATCATATTCTAAGGAAGATGTTAAAGCAAGTGGTACTAATTTGTAACAGAAACCTCTGTCCCGCCTGGAACAGAATAATTTTGTGTTTTATAATACATTAACTAAAATAACTTAATACATAGTTTCATTTGCGTGTTCCTATTTATTAGATATTCTTACCGCCAATTGGCCCAGTCGAAAAGTTTAATGAGTTTAGAATTCAATTAATATATCAGGGACGAGGATCAAAAATATAAACATCTTACCTGAAACATGCCATATATTGAAGAACATATCCTAAAAACATAAACACCGCTACCTGCGCGGTGTGATAATGCGAAAAGCAAATTGCGTATTTCGAGGAATTGGACACATCCACGAGTGGACGCAAGCCCATTATTGTTAATAGTTTAAGATATGGAAGTAATATCTGCAATTCATAAACAGAACTGTTATTTTTTAAATCGCTTTTAAAAATCATATCTATCGTAGTAGAGTTCCATCACCTTAGATTTACAATAGTGTAATATTGCTGAAGTACTCATGTATTCTGTATCTGGAGATTCAGTAATTTCTCCAATCTGAAAATAGAAACATTATAGGTACTTAATAATAACTTCGTTGTCATAAATACTAAAATCACGTAAGCATATTGAAATCTCTGTAATTTTCTATTCAAAACTACACTAATTAAAACAGCGAACTCACATCGACGCTGTGAGCGTCAAGGCTGGATCTGGTAGATCTCTCCATCGCTTGCACGCCCAGCTTGTCGTTGCCCAGTACATGGCTGTCCAGTAGATCACTAGCTTTGCAACCATTTAAAAAATTCACATTATCCACTTTAGTGCCGATATCTACACATTAATTATTGTCATTATGCACATTAAACAAACCGATAAATACTTCGTTATTAGTTTTGAATAGCTTTATATCTTAAATATTGACGGTTGCATGAGAACAGAGAACGTGTTTACTCAAGAACTTAAGACATATTACTCACCACTGCCGTAAGAACCATTGTCGTTTTGCATTTTCTTCAAAGATATTCTATTTCCTAATAATATTGACGCTGGTATTTATTTAATATCGCGAAAGGTATGTCATGATTTAATAAGTACCCACAGTATATCATTCCAGTTAATATTGTGACAACATCGATCATGAGTAAACAGCAATGAACTGTATTTTAGTGTCGTGTTTTTCAGAGATAAGAAACATTTGACACTATTATCGTAATTTTAAATTAGCATAAGCTGCATTGCTTTCTCCTTACCTTTTGACTTATGTAGTGACGTAATAAATTATATATAGTATATATACATATACATTTGTATGTGAATTATCTATTTGTTCAATTATAAAAGCTTTGACTAGATAGGTTATTCAAACAGATGCCTACAAGATTAAATTTCGCCGCATATCTCGCTCATATAACACCTACGCCAACATAAACAATATACACCTACGCTGTTTGCATCGAAACTGTTTTTTATTTATTTGAGAGGAATGACCCACTTGGCCAATTATATTAAAATCGAAGACGAAGGGTGCTTTATGAATGTTGCACTCTGATAACCTCAATACGACGATAATAGATACATAAAGAAAAATGTATTATTTTTATACACAATGGTTGTTTCTCCACATTACTGTCGGTTTATTATGAAATTAGTAAGTAACTAGAAATAAGAGAATTTGTTAAAATGATACACAAATAAATTTATATGCGGATTAGAATTTGAATAGTAACAAAATGGAACGAATATATTTTTATTAAATACTAAAGGATTGTTTTATTTATTTGCTTTTTTAAGGAATCCAGAACAACCAAATTTCGCAGCAGTTTCCTTATTGTTTAAGTATTCTGCGAAAACTACAAATCACAATTCTGTTTGCTTTCCACATAATGATCGTTTTAATGTTCAAATGGTTTTAAGAAAGACCCTACACATTTTCTTGCAGGGTTTGAGAAGGTCTAAACTAACGTGTGACTATGTATATCGTACTTTTATAGAATATTATATCGAAGAATTAATAGTATGTATTCATTTAATGCGTTGAAGAAAAAATATGATGAAATGTAGAATTTGATATATTAAATGATGACTATGATCACTTACAACATGACTGACCTGCAATTCATCATTTAACCGTTGAGAATGTATTAGAATAATAAATGACACTAAAAGATGTAAAATATATCGTTTATTACAAAATTATGCCATTCTAAAATGATTTTTTTTTCGTAAAAAATCCAGTCCGCCTAACTATTTTCTTCCTTTCTTCGTAATGTTTCTTCAATTTTTTTTGGTTATCTGAACTGTTTTTCTTTGCTCTCATAGAGAACTTCATTTCTTTGTTGCCCCCGGTCCCCGTGACTATTGTACTCGCTCCTTCTCTCTGCAGACGGTCACCTAAGCTACTTTTACTCACGCGCACAAGATTCTTAATATTTGTTACTTTCGGAGATTTACTAATTTCATAATCTCTGTCCTCACTTACTGGATCGTCTTCCTGCTCTTTCCTTCTTATAATTTTATGTTGCTTTTTAATCTCTTTCGTCCACGCCCTATCTTCATCCGAACTTTCTTCGCTCATTTCATACAACTCACGATCCGAATCATTGTCTTCTGTCTGTTCAACCTAAAATTACACATTGTGAATTAAATTGTAGAATACATTTTAAAAACCAGAACTGAATTGTGCAATACTTACGTCCATATTTTCTTGTTGTGTATGACTTCTCTCAGATTTTGATGTAGATTTACTTAATCTGGACAATACCGGATTAAGTAACCTATATTCATCTGCTTCTTTATCAACTTCGAATTCTGGATTTTCAAACATTGCCTGTAATACAAATGAATGATATATCACATTAAAAAGTTCTAAGCACAAACAATTCAAATTCCCATGAATGATATATGTGCTGGACGAGCTGCAGCTGAATGTCACTGTGCAATGTAACCGTTCACGACCTCATCAACATCGACATTGCACTGATCGTTCGACTTCATAGCCATGCCACATGTTGCAGTATTTACTCCAAAACAAAGCTAATAACATTATACCTGACCAAAAGGCACGTGTTTATTCTGAAATAATCTGCTTGCTATACCGATGGGTAAGTTTAATATTGACTGTTAAAATTGACGACAACTTATTTACAAGGAAAGAATAAACTCATACCTTAAATCGATCATCCTTAAGTAAATTACTAGGCTGCTTCTTTTTCTTGGTATCGGTGTCTAGCAATCGTGAAGCCAATTCCCGGTTGACTTTAGGTAAATTATCATCGACTTTAATTCTCGTTGGTCGGTCTTGTGCAATTTTTTCCCTTATTTTACGTTTCTTATACTCCTCGAACGCAAACGGATCGGCAATGGATTTCGCCCTCTTGTATAACCGTACGTCAACGAAATAACTGAACAAAATTTACACTACATTTGTTAACATTTTTAAGAAATACATTACTTACTTATTTTACGCATGATAGTAATGAAATATAAACTTTATTTGCTAACAAAAAAGAATCGCTCATCATTAAGTATCATAATATCACATAAGTATGTATAAATGTTGCTATAAATTTCAATAACTACTTACCCGTGCATGTACGCTCGTAAAAGATTCGTCCCTAAGAGATGGTCCAAGCCAAGTGCCTCAAGTTCCTGTTTAGTAACAAACTTGTAATCATCATACACTGTTTGTGCGGAGGAAGTCTCCAGTTCGTCGGTTAAATTATCCAAGAATGCACACCACCGCGGTGCAGGACCTAATAACAGTAAAATCTGATTATTAATGTATAGTTATTTTGTAAATCTTCATTATTTATAACTACGTCTTAAAACCTAATCATTCATGTTCAAACTATATTTAACATTTTTTCTTATAACCTTACTTACCTAACGATGGTATGTAATAAATTTGCATTTTTTGGTCTTCAACCGCCATCATGCTTAGGCCAGTATTAGGAACCACACACAAGTCATTAAAATCTACTGAAGACTCTATATTTGTAAACTGCTTGCCCTGAAAATAAAATTTCAATTAGATCATATTTCTGTTATACTTGCACATAATATACGTTAGGTTATTTTTTTACACATACTTACACTGTTACTGTCCCAAACTTTAACGACATTAGCATCCATAGAATAAACATAATTCAATTTTTTATGAAATTCTATACATTTGATTGGAATTTCATTCATGTGATCCTTGATCAAGACAGGCTTACTCGATCTGATGTCATATATCAAAATATGCCCTGAAGATGTACCCACTCCCATTTGTAAGGCGCCATTAAACTTAAGAGATGTTACAGTCGGCAAAGAGTTATTTCTGCAAAGCATAAAATTCCAAGACTGAAATATTATTTACATATAATTCAAATAGGTAATAATGAAAGCATGCTAGAGTTTTACTAAAGTATACTCTGTGTAATGCAATGATCTATATTTTATATTGTTTTGATATACTCCAATATCAATAATTATTAATTATAAATGACAACAACAACAACACAACATCACGCCCGGACCCTAACGGGGTAGGCAGAAAGCACCGAGTGCCAAATATCTCTGTCCTTGCAAACCTGTCGTGCTTCATCTACAAAATGGTACATTATACAGTCCTTAATACAAATGAATAAGCTATAAGAAAATCTTCATGGTAGTCTACAATTTTAAAAGCATTCGAACAAAGCACTTACCTATATTCGGCATCAGAGCAATGTAGAGCGCAATCTAATAGACCTTGTCGTGATTTTGTGCGTGGATCCCAAGCTTCCACCTGGCCGCTCCCAGTTCCAAGAACAAGTAAGCCATGCTCATCATTAACACTACAGCAATTGATTTCATTGGCCTTCGTAACATATGGTGCCATGAATTGACCTACTTCTAAATTTAATCTATACACTTCCTGGAAACAATTTTGTCTTATGTAAATATTATATTTTATATACTATGAGTTTGAAAGCTCTCTTTGACGTCTTCCTTAAAGTTAATATTGAGTTATAAAATGTTAGGTAACATAGGGTTATATAAAATCCAATAGACAGGTCAGTAGCCAATCTCTATCTATGTCATTCCACACCATAGTATGATGGAGTGTGCTAAAAGCCTCTCACAATTACTGGAGGGATCGAGGAAGAATTATGGGCAGAGCAGGGGGGACCTAAAGAGTAGCAGGATATTAAAAAAAAACAAGAACTTACACTACATGCCCCAACAACAAACAAGTCACAAGAAGGGTAATGGTATGCCAAATCTCTACCAAAGTGCGGAACTCTGAGCCTGTAGTGTCTGCCATGAGCTACGTGAAATTCAACATATCGATCACATTGCAAAAACACAATCTGGAAGAAAATTATTTACATTTACTTATGCTAAATATACAAACAGTGGATAGTGTTTTGTTCCCACCCTCTCATTATGTTAATGCTGGCCTTGGTTCTCCTCTCATAGTAAGAAGGTTTTACGCCATAGTGTACCCTACTGGCCAAGTGCCAAATGGCAGACGTCACAAACTTCAGAAAACATATTTTTATAACATGTCTAAGGTGTACAGGTTTTCTAATGATATTCTTTCTTTCACCATTATGGCATGTGACACCTAAACTTGAAGTTATAAAACACACCTAAGTTGTAAAGTCAGAGGTGCACTTATACCCCTATAGTTGACGACTTGAATTTGAATTTATACCCCTATAGTTGACGACTGAAGTTCAAACCACTAGCATCAAAATCAACCATCTGATAACATTAAGTGTATAAAAATTCCTAAGAGCACATGAAGTTATATTCCCAATTATTAATATAGGATAGGTACACTAACAAATAAAAATAACAACACTTATTTTATAATTTTGAAAATGTATTCTATAAAATATTACCTTAGAATAATCCTCACTAAGTATTTCGAACTTAACAACTTCTGAATCCAAACAACGTTCGAACTTTAAAGATAAGTTATTAACATCAAAACATTTTATCCTTGGTTTATAGATGCCGGTGGCCATTATGTATTGTCCATCTTTAGAGACACGCAGGGTGGTGCTTACACCAGGCATATCAAACTCTTGTATGAGTTCAATTCTTCTTCTCAGGTCTACATTCTTTTTTAAAAGTGCACGCTTCTTTCTCTCTGTCAACCACTGTAAGTAAATGAAGATGTCGTATAAACAATTTAGACAGGATAGTAACACCATTATTATTATATATATAATTCCAATGACACTTGTTGTGCCTTGCATGGTTTCTGATTTCTGAAAAATTCTATAAACACTTACATCAGGTAAAGCTTTTCCTGCGCTTAGATTGTAAATCTTAACATTATCTATGTCTGAAACCTGCATTGTTGTTTATATTGCGAACGAAGAAACCACAAAATAATTTATATTTAATCTTATGCTAAGCTACAATGAAAGTTTAACCTACACATGTTAATGCACGCAACGACTCTGACACATGGGTGTTTGTTAGCTTGTCTGAATTTGACTGTCAATGCCAAAAAAGATTAACTTGACATATAGGTTTCAATCCAAGAAGGATGTGGTAGAAGACAATTCTATGCTGTTAAAAAATATTTTCATATGTATTCAGAATTTAAAAATAAATAAATAAAAAAATAAAAGCAGTGTTAGCCTGGTGATTTGAAATTCAATTTCTCTCTCCGGAATCAATCTCTCTCTACACTGACACTATTACCACTTATGTATGATTTTATATATTACCACATCTGTGATTATTACTGTCATGTATCAATGTGTCATTGGGTCAGATTGATAGATTGGGTCAACGTAACCTTACCTTGTATTTTTATTTTAATATTATCCTGAAATATGGCTCCGAAAAAGAAAACTGAGCTACCAAAATCTGTTTTAGAAATGAAATTTATGAAAAAGACAAGAGACCGAATAGAAAAAGAACATGAAAACGTTGAGGATCATGACAAGTTATATTCAAATGCAATATCAAGAGAAATGCGCCACGCTTCTGGTAACTTTATAACAGAGTCAAGCTTCATATACTGTGAAGAATTATTAGAAGGTAGATTATCGTTCAAAGGCATGAATCCAGAAATAGAAAGTATTATGGCAGCTGCTGATAAACCTATAGCAATTGAGGGAGAAATGGAAAAAGATGTATCAGATGAAATACTAGCGAAGAAAATGAAAAGTTACCTCAAGAAGAGAAAAAATGTGGACACTCCAAGTAAATACAGCATCGTAAAAAGAAAAAAATGAATTATTACAGATCATAAACTGTAACAACATACAATAATTGAATACACACTTAGGTAAGGACTTTGTGTGATGTATATACTTTTCGTTATACATAATACAACAAATGTTGACTTTGAATATAAACCTAGAATAGTAGCCAGCCGCTTAGTCCTCAAAATAGTTACTTACATTGTTTCCACAGAACGTTGGGAGCAACTTGCAACCATTTCAACAATGTATTCGAGTTGATTTAAATAATAATAGCCATTATGATAGCTAAAGGCAATGTAACCATGGAAAGCAATTAAGTCCAGCCCTCTGACACTAGATTTTTAGAGATACAATTGATCAGCCATTATTAAATGAAAAATGTGCCCATCTTTCACTTCTATGATTTATAGTGACTGGTGTTCTAATTCAATGTATTGTTGTGAAGACAACTTTATCTTGCCATTTTGTTAAGAAAATTGACCTCTTTGTTTGTTCACAATTCTTGAGCTACACCTATACAGATGGTCTTATTCCATTATTGAACATGTATGTTCTGTGCTTCAACTGTGCTTTATTAGACCATCGTCATACTTTTTATGTACTCATCTTTGAACCAGCTGATATGGGCATATAATATTGTGCTTACTAAAATAAGCAAGTTTATACATATAATAGCTGACCCGGCAAATGTTGTTCTGCCATTTAAAATATAACAGTAACTCTCCACTATTTACTGGATGTTATTTTACATAAAAACCTTCACCTTGAAGCACTCTATTTAGAAAAAACGCATCAAAGTCCGTTGCATAGTTTTAAAGATTTAAGCATACATAGGGATATAGGGACAAAGAAAGCGACTTCGTTTTATACTATGTAGTGATTACATGAAGATTATGCAGTACGATGGTGGGTGCTTCTTACATGAACATTAAGACTGTTATCCCCAGTATTAAGGGATTGTCGTGATATAGCTTTATTTCATCTAGCATTAATAGCCTTATATGCAAGTGTTATATGGCGAACTCTAAGGCTGTGAGCACAAATAAGCTGGGACAGGTTTACATGCCTAAGTTACAGGGCTCAGCATATACACCAAAATAAAATAAAAAAATGCTTACATCAATAATGCTGGATGTAAATAACTATTGCAGAGCAGTCTTAAAACATGTGTTAATAGAGGTTGATCCATAAAGTGGTGCAAGTCTTTTGGCATATCTTTGTATAATGTCTTAGTAATTTTGAACATAAATAAATCACATAAACTTTTGACATTTTATTAAACGTATTGCACAGTTGTTTGCTCCACCTTCATCTTATCTTTATCTTACAACTGTACCTCCATCGACAAGGCTGTATAAAATTAATGAGTGTATGCATGTGCCTTAGTATGAAATAATACATACGTAATTTAAATAATAATTATTTATATGCACCATGAGAAAAAGAAATTACTTGAATGTGTAATAGGAATTTTATTACATGTGATTTCAGACATATTAGGAGATAGAATTGAATTAGTTAAAAGCTTTAAGTAACTTGTCAGTCTACTGTGTCAATAATACTTGCAATATTAAAATTCTCTAATAAATACACATCTACAAAAGAGATTCAACATACAACAAAATCGTTAATGTGGATAATGGATGGCCAGGAGCTATAATTTCTTTTTACATATCCTATACATGTAAACGCCATGTATCATGTACGCCACAATATGTTAACAACATATTTAAAAAAGAATGATTTTCAGTGGCTGTCAAAATTTGTAGGATGATTAATATAAACTCATCTACGCAATTTATTGACTTTATATTAATATAAACACTAAAATGAGCATGCAAATTGCAAACTATAGTTTTAATATCTTTATTACCGACAATTTACAATACAAGAATAGTTTTATATAATCAAAATAGTGCAGCTATAATATGTAAATTAGATCCTTATCGATTTTAAATGGACGGAAATTATGCAGAATTATACATTTGTGTTTGTCTCTTTTATACCTGAACCTGATCCTACATATATTTCTACTAGTCTAATTCAGTTTTGCGATAATGTATGTTTTAAATATTTTGGCGAAGCCTAGCATTTTGTTCAACATCTCAACCTATTAAAGAAAATGTCAAAGTAGCTCATATTATTATGTTTATTTACAAACAGGTTTATGATAATGTAATAAGATTGTGAATAATTCACAGTAAAAAAACATGCAGATAATGATTACAGGGCATGTTATTTAATATGAATGCATATGGTTCTTAACATAACATAGTCTTAAGAAATCTATCAAAATAGTTCGTTGGTATAAGATTATGTGTTTACTATGCCTATTTTACAGACTATAACTTCATCTGAACAATTTTTAATGTCATGTAAGTGGCAGTCACACTAATAAAAATAATGACTATAATTATTTTTTATACAATATTCCCATTTATCGATTTATGGACATGACCATTCCAATATAATGTCAGTGTCAATGTGCACTTGCTACTTTTTATCACATCTGTATATTTCAACGAACTCTTAGTGTCGCGACGCCGTACGACGGGCGTGCGGGCGGTCGTCAGTCCAGCCCCTGCTGCATGAGGGTGTGCAAGTCGCGGAAGGCGGCGCCGAGGCGACCCTGCAACGTTTGCCGCTTGAGCAGGAAAGCGCGCACGTCGAGCAGCAGGCGGTGAATCTGCGCGCACTTGGCGTAGCGCTCCTCGCGCGGGATGTCCACGCCCAGCGTACGCACGGGCGCGCCCACGTTGGCGCGCACCACCGACGAGAAGTTGCGCACGATCAGCCGCAGCGCGTTGCACCCGCATTGCATGTATCTGAAATGACAAATTAACCGATTAGTCGCATTCTAATTAGATGCGGTTATCAAATACTCACTGAAATTCTAAAATATAAGATGGAAAATTAATGTTTCTCATAGAAGTAGCATCATAATCAGGACCAGATTATATTAAAGAAATCTTACAATTCCATCATGATAATTTGCGACGAATATAAGGAAATATTTAAATTATGTATATATTAATTTTAAAATGTATAGTATTACTTACGATTCATATTTGCTTTGTAATAGTTCATAAATTTTAGGGAGCATTAAGAGACAGATGTCCAAGTTCCACAGAGATCTGAAAGCAGTAGAGGATGATCAAGCAGTTATTGCAATTGATTTCATTAAGTTTTTTGTATATCTTAAATACTTACGGTTTGTGGGCCATGACATTTAAAATATCAAGAATGACTGATGTATCTTCCAAAGCAATCACTGATTCTAAAGCAGTCTTTAAATTTTTGTTGACACGGACTGAATGGAATATCTGTAAATGAAAAGAACCAATATACAAAACTGAAAAGACAATGTATCAGTTTTTTATTATGGTCTTTGCACATCATACACATCTATGTATAAATTTTCTTTAATCTTCACATGATTTTATATAATTGTACATTACATATATATATATAAATAGGAATTGAATTTTGTCTTTGGTTTTTCTTTCCCCATATATACAAAGTAAGTTACATTTGCAGAAACATTTGCTTTATAGACAGTGTGCTTCAAATAATTTCAGTTTTTAAACAATCGGATGTAACTTTAAAAAAACATGGAAATTCATTACGGTAACCGCAAATTAATTAAAAATGTATTGTTACATTTTTAAACTGTAAAAGTTCAGCTATCATTTGTGATTCAAGTAGAATGTATGGGCAAATTTCAAACCTGCAGCGCTCTCTGACGCGCGCACAACACCGCCATCATGGAGTCGTGGCCGCGCATCATAACGCCCAGCACCTCCTGCTCGCTGGGCGCCGCACCGCCGCAGCGGCTGCCGCGAGCTCGCTGCCGATACATGCCACACATACATTCGGGACTAATATGTTAAGTCTGTTCCACGTTCCACTCTGGCTGAGGTTTTGAAGAAGGAACCATATCTATAATTATTTGCGCTCGAAAATTGATAGAGTTTAAAAAAAAACAATTGCAACACAGCAATTTATACAATTTATCTCTCATCTCATCAATGTCTCATTGTCAATTTTGGTATTACAGCATAAATATTAAGATAACATTAAATATAGTCTGGCAAGCTAGTTCGTTATTCACTTCCAATGAGTAGGGAATAACTTAGTAATCAAAAATATTGATGTCAGTACACAGTAGAAACTATTACCATAGATTATGGATAATATAAATAAGATAAGTCTTCATGTTGTTACGATTTTAATTACGAATTCGCAAGTAAAATTCGATAAAAACGTCTTTCAAACATGTTGAAGTTAAAATTGGTTCTAAGGATTTCTAAGAAAATTAAACTTAAATGGTAGCAATTAAGTACTACTTACGGGAAGAAATTCATCTAAATCCAATCCCACAGGCCTGTCGATAGCGTACGGGACGAACTCTGGTTCCGGTTCAGTGTGGGCGGCCTCCACGCTGCGTGTCACCGTTACAGTGTCCCGTCCCACACTGTCCAGTCGTCTTCTGTGAAGCAGCTAAATTACTTAAAGCCAAGTACAACAATAATGTCTGCTTTAAATGAATCGTCAATTAAAATAATTTGTCAATCTGTTTTGCACACTGGCAATGATGTTTTGGCACTGTTTGTGCATGTTTCGACTTTTAGGGAATATCTAAATTTGTGATGCAGATATCTGTATATGTCTTTAACGGGTCTGGATACGTGGGTATATTAAGTTGACCCCGTCGCCATGTGGGATACATAGCTAGGAATCTCTTCCTGAGAGAGAAAGGTACGTTCGTATATTAATGATTCTACTTATAGGTAAGCCCAATGTTCAGAAGCAAGAGTGAAGTGAATTTTATTAGATCATTTACGAAATACTTACCTTGTACTTTGACTTGACGTTCTCGTGAACGACAGTGATCGAGGACCCAATGACGGAGGACCCAATGATATTTCACTATTGCTTGGACGAAGATTGCTGTTGGCTGAAAATGGTTAGATGAAAACCATATAAGTTCACACCGAGAAAAATATAAAGGAATGAAAATATTGCGACAATGGAATATCTTTGTTAACATATTGTTCACCGTCGGGTATGTATCGACGAGATCCTTATAACTCTTACCCAAGTTGAATGTTCATGTATTATATTAACCGTTTCTTCATAATATTCACGGTACAGAACTCTAAGAGTGTTAAGAATTATTGACATAATATTTCCAAAAAAGCACTAATAAACATATTGGCCGCATTTTTTTCGTGTGGTACAAGAGTTTAAACTCGATGGAGGCCTTAAACATTCGCCACACGAGTTGAGCTCTAATGCTAATCCCCTCTGATCCGCACTGAAGCATCGCGATGAAATAGAATACTGAATCGATTGTAATATTTTTAATATCACATCGTTCATGGGTGACCGCTCCTTGGCAGTTTTCAGGGCGGTTCATGAGTATCATATTACATCTTCACGAATTAGTATTGGACGTTGGGAGTAAATTTCAGTAATCACTAGTTGCGTGAAGTTCTTGAAGAGCGATTGACCAATTTAGAGATAGGTAATTAATTATAAAAAAAAAGCAAAAAGAAAACCACCAACACACGCCACAAATGTATAGAGCCAGTATATTAAAGAAGCTAACATAAATCCACAAAATATCACTCACGTATATCAGACGATGATTTAGTTTCCTTATAGGAATTGTGTCGGTTAAGCGTAGTCGTTGTTAGAGCGTTAGAAGCGAATTCGTTTGGCGACGCGTCCGTTGTCGTGAACGGCGCCTCGTCCTTATTGCTGTCCATAATTCCTGTTAAGCATTTAGCCATTGTATAAACCCGCAAAGAAGCAAGCCTTGTCTATACTTATAATAGATATTACACATTTGTTATGAAATACAATTTTGAGTGATACTCAAAATTGGTATGTTCCGGTTTACAATATTCGGCGACATTTTTAGAATAATAAGAAATATATATAATCAAAAGGAATAATGATAGTTTCTATTTAATCGCCGGTTAACAGAAGTCGTAAGTTTAGCCTGCTGTGTCTCTGCTGGAATGTGTGAAAAAAAAAACAACCCAAACCATGAACATAAAGAAGCGAAAGAACTTGGAAATACTAAATATGAAAGTAAACTTTCGACTCCAATGAATGATTTCACAAAATCTTTCCCTGATAAAGTACATTGAAGCGTGAAAGCGATACGAACAGCTAAATAAACCGCAATAAGGCGAGTTTAATAAGAATAATGTCTCACTGGAGTACAGTTCCGATTTCTTCTCCAGTACGGCATAATGTTCCTTGGAGGTGGGAATGCGCGAGTAGTGGTCGGCGCGCTGGCGCTGCGGCCCCTCCTCCGGCGGCAGAGCGCGCAGCGACGGTGTTCCCGCGCTCGCCAGCTTGGGCGACGGCTCTCCCACTGCATCCATTATTACTATATTACACTTTAAGCCACTCTGTGTCTGATATTAGGTTTATCTTTAATTTTATTAAATCGCGAAACCGTGGACTATATTGC
>DWDZ01000015.1:0-15113 GCA_018245715.1 Passova passova rudex
ACTCGCGCCCCACCGCGTACTATAATCCTCAGACATGAATGAGTTCTGGGACTTCAGATCCTCCAAGCGTGCGATCTGTTGTCGCAGGTACATCAGCTTTTGTTCCTGCAACGTGGCTTGTATCTCTGTGTGGCGCACCAGAGAGCGCGAACACTTAAGTTCTGCTGAAACGCGCGTACACTGCAGAGAACCCAGTCGATACGCCTCTAGAGCGTATTCGTTTGCCTGTTTCTCAAGAATGTCCGCCGGCCACGAGGAAACGTGCGCCGTGAGATCGGAACGCACGTATCCTAAAAGCGACGGATTGAGCATCGGCGCTGCGTTTTGTTGGCCGCCCACCACCGACGAGTAACTGCCTAGGCACTCCATCTTTTTAGGCAACGCCTGCTCTAGCCGGGGAGTGGCTGCAGGCGGATCCGTATTTTCGGAGTGAGTTGGCGTAGACGGGCCAGGGTCACGCTGCGGTGTCCGTGATGCAGACGCACCGGGAGGAGACGGGTCGTTGTCGTTATTGCTCGGCGCACCAGACGTTGTTACGATTCGCGGTAAAGCCGCCGCCAGGAGCGAACCACTCGGGTTATTGGAATTATCGAGCACAACGACCGGTGGCACCGAGGTGGAGTCGATGTTCTCACGCGCCCCATACGAATTCTCCGAGATCGGCGTACTGCGGTCGGGCGAAATGTCCATATCTTGTGTTTGGCCATCTTTTTGTTCCTGTGTAGTTACCGGTCTTTTGCTGGACCTATGGCGGTCATGCGCGCTATCGTCGCGCGAGCTGACCCAGTATCGGTCAGACGTATTGCTTCCGCGCTTGCTGGACGATGGCTTTTCTGATTCACGCCGCCTTGACCGCGAGCGTGACCGCGATCGCGATCTCTTTTCGCGATTACTTCTTGATGAGTATGTTGAATCTTTGGATGCACTTCTTCTAGAGTCCCATTCCTTAGGCTTCTCCCACTGTGACACTTCACTGATACAATTGTAGTAATACTTTTTTCCAGATGAACTAATGTATTCAGACCATTCACTGCTCGATGCAACACTCGAAGAAGAAGCACTTCTTTTATCACATTTACCACTCCTACTGCTACCACTATTGTTCATGCCACTAGACCTAGATTTTTTCTCAGAGCTTTTATGATTATTCTTCTCTTTCATTATTATTCCTCTCCTGGAGACTGCTTTCTCTATTTTTCTTCTTTAGTGATTGTCAGCAACAGGGCAAGAAGCAGTAATCTACAATTTTTTCTAGCGATATACTTATACAAGTGGTACAAAAGAGTACAATTTGTCTTAAGTTAATTGATCGCTCCTTATTACAGCCTCCGTAAAATGTTAAACACCAATGTCTTTAAAACAGTTTTACTAGAGGCCATGATATATCTCCATGAACACCATGTCACATTCCACACACATGAAACTTAAATGACAAATTAGATGTTATTCAATATATCTCCGATGCAATTAAATTGTGATTAATGTGATTATATTTCAGGCATCCCCGAATCCAATACAAATAATGTTATTGGAATTGCTGTTTTGTTCTTGTCTGATGAGTAGAATTACATCTGACTTAAAAAATGTGGTATATATAATCACGCTACGACATCGGGGAGCTGAAAAATGACAAAAAATGTGTTTTTTTCACTGATAAACGTTGAAAATGTTTCGAATGAAGGCTACTGTTACATATAAAAATATTTTGGGTAGACATGAACCTTATAAATTTTAATGTAAAATTATCATATGTGACTACATACACTTAGTGCTATGTTAGGTATAAAATTGTTAACAATTGTCATATTTTACCTGGAAATGTACAAAAGCGTAGCCAGCTGGTTCTCCTGTAAATTTGTTCCTCATTACTTTAACGGCAAGGGGTCGTTGGGTCATACGATGAAATGCAGCCATTATAAAGCTTTCAGTCATATTGGGCTCCAACTAAAATACGCACATAATTATATGATTTTTATTCATAAATTATTAATGTTATTAATGGACATAAGGATCCGTAAGTATTGCCATAATTTTAAGCGAAATTAAACGAAAACCGGGTGAAGGGTGAAACAACGTTTTTTACAAGCATCTATTGAGCTACACATGTTATATTTCAGGATTTTCTTAAAACTTACACTACCCATCCATAACTGGCATTGCATAGCCATATTTATATAACTGTATTACAATGTATTTCAACTACAATAAACACGTTTTTTATATTTTATTTCATTACAAATACGGCACACACCAATCAAATCAACAATTAAGCCTTTTTTCTTAATATGCTTGGCTTTTATGCCTTGGACATAGACCTTTCAAGCTCAATACAAATAATTTCTGCCATGGCATAGATAAAATAGCTCTATTTATCGATTTAGTTCAGTGATTCCAGTGCCAAAAAACTCTTTTATTGTAATCAAAGTAAACTTTCTACAAAATACAATGAAAATTATAGTACGCATCTTGATTGTTTATTATATTTGAGATTTTACTGTATTATTTGTCAGTGCATGATGAAATATTATGGCCATTTGATCATTGATCAAAAGGTATTTTAGCGTACATAATAAATTCATTAGACCTTAAAACAAATAATACTTGTAGTATAAGTGACATAGAACGTTGTTTTTGCCAATCTCGCAAGTTATATACCGTAGACTGAGTAGTAATATACACTATTTAGTATTTAGACACATTATGCAGGCGGTGTTCGCGTGCCTGTCTGCTGCACACCACGTTATTGCTAGGCAAGCATTGGAAGAACGCTCTCGCTTAACAACAGGCATATATATGCAATGGTTTATCGGCTTTAGATAAATCTACAAACTCAAATCATGATTTTTATATATTTAGAAATTGAAATAATTTCAATAGATATTTAGGTATACCGATACTTCAATGGATGGAATCATACATCACTAAGCATTTCATAAAGTTGTCAAATAGACAATTTCGTTCCATTGAATAATCGATTAACAGTTTGTATACAATCGAATAGTAAACCAAAAATGAAAAAATAATCGAACGAATAACTTTTATCTTCTATTTACAAATGCTTTCACTACCTTTTACTGTTTTTGTTGTATAGTTGTATCCTATTATTTTTTGAAAATTAGAGGATATTCAATACAATTCTATTCTTATTTTGAATCTATGTATTATTTACAGCTTAGGATTACAACGTTCTTCATTCATTACTAACAATCACAGAAGGAAGTCGGTCAAAAATCGAATTTGCCTGCGTTTAGTAACAGGCGGCATCACTAGGTGTAGTGCAATATGCAATTTTGACACTGTGCAGTTTAGTGTAGTGCACTGGTCCACTGCAGTGGTGATACGATATAAGTAAATTTTGTATAATCTAAAGTATATAAAGTTCTCTTTCTTCTCCTTAGATATGCTTTGTCAATGAAATAGACATGATATCTTAAAATTATTGTGAAATTAGTGTTATATACGGAAACGTTACAATTTAGTCACCTGATTTGCGTAATCGGGTCACCACATCTATTAAGATGTCGCGTCTTGATAACATTGACGCATTGGAAAAGCAATTAGCTGATCTACAAATGAGTAAAGATTTAAATACACCGGGGAGGGCAAAAAAGATACCACCAGCTGTTCCACCTAAGAAAAAGGCACAACCGCAAGTTCCTCACAGTGCTGTTGTAAGCACACTCCGAGAGCCGTCTTTCTCGACGAAAATCTTACCTGCAAATAATAACTTACCCACGTACTCTAATATGCCGTCCAACACACGTCCAATACATAAAGATTACGCAAATGTGACTCCATTGTCACTGCCTAGCCATTCGTTTCGTTCTAATATGCCTTCTGCCAGACCATACAATCCTACTTATAGTAATGTAGCTCCATACGAAAATAAAGATGGACTGCCTCCCCCACCCCCGCCGCCTCCTCCCATTCATCTTTCACCCTCACCCTTATTGCCCAATACCATCAAATATGATACTAATCAAAATACAGAAGAATACCTGCCTCCCCCTTCACCAGTCAGTTCAAACTATAGTGAGCTTGTCCGAGCTACTACAAACTTGAACTACAACCAAGAAAGGCCTCCCTATCCTGTAATTTATCAGAACGAGTACCCAGAGTATGGTGTTTCGCAAGCATCTACATATGAGTCGCTATATGAACCAATAAATCTACATCCACACAGCAAAACTTCTTTGAACCCTCCCAATCAAATGTTCAAAGCGAGCCCCAGCAAGTCACCGTTGCCTAAAGAAGAGGAAGTTGATGCACTAACCAATCTCCTTGTACAATCTATATCTGACAGCCAAGATTTAGATATATTTGGAATATGTGTGAAGTGTGATGAAAAGGTAATAGGTGAGACTTTAGGTTGTACAGCAATGGGTAACATGTATCATGTGAAATGCTTCTGTTGTTACCGCTGCAATGTAAACTTGCAAGGGAAGCCATTCTATGCTGTGGAAGGGCAGCCCTACTGTGAGGTTGATTACTTTGAGACCTTGGAGAAATGTTCAGTTTGTGACAAGCCTATTTTAGATAGGATTCTGAGAGCGACTGGCAAACCTTATCATCCAACATGCTTTACATGTGTAGTTTGTGGAAAGAGCCTTGATGGAATACCGTTCACTGTAGATGCAATGAACCAAATTCATTGCATTGAAGATTTTCATAAGAAGTTTGCACCTCGCTGCTGTGTTTGTGAACTGCCGATAATGCCTGAAGAGGGCGAGGAGGAAACTGTGAGAGTGGTGGCTTTAGACCGCAGCTTTCATGTAAAGTGCTATCGTTGTGAAGATTGTGGTCTCTTGTTATCTTCTGAAGCTGAGGGTCGTGGATGCTATCCTCTTGATGATCACATTCTATGCAAGACATGCAATACTCATCGTATTCGTCTTCTTACAAATGTGATGACAACAGACTTGTAATCTAAGCAATATTACTATTTAAAAGACGTACTGATTGTTGAAACATATCGTTTGAATGTGTTTATTACATTCGACATAAACATACTGCTTATAAGGCATCTTTTTTGTGTTAATAATCTAAGTTGCCTAAATGATCTATTTTTCACATTCACAAAAGTAAAGTTCCAATGTTATTGCAACATATTTTTTATTTTCTTGCAACATATTTGTATTTTAATTTTATAATGTAATTTTTTTTGCTTCGTACGTTATGTAGTACGCCTCTTGCTAGATTTATAAGAAATATATGGTAATCATGAGATTTGGACTGCATTTATATCATTAATATATATTTCTGTGTGCATTTCTTTTCATAAAGCAAAATAAATAAATTGTTTTGCCCTACATATTTATACTTTAAGAATGAGAAAACTTTATTGCTTTATTATAGTAAATAAGACAGAATAAGCCTGTTCCTGTAATAGAATTATGATTAAGACTAAAATATAATATTTTTGTAGTGGTAACATATTTTATGATAAAATTGTTTTACATATATATCATTTAAGCATATATTTTTATTCAATTCTAACGTATGTTAATCAGATAAGAGTAAAAGTTGCACAGGTAATATGTCTGCTGCCAACTAGAAATTTGCAGCTTATCCTAAATATTTTTGGATGTTGATTATATTCAATGGCATTTAAGTAAGACTTAACAAATTGTATATATAAGTAATAGAATTGTTATGGTAGACTGAAACTGAACAACCCATCTGATTACATAAAATTTGGTTTCTATATATGCAATCAAATATCAATTCTAAATTATAATGTGATGTGACATAGTCGTAAAATGATAAGATATTATTTATACATTTAATTTATTACCTACTGCATTAAAAATGCTATTACTTATTATTGTATATATAAGCTAAATTGACCATGGTCGAAATTTGTTTATTAAAGGCAGCATATATCTTTGATAAATATAAAATAAATATTTTGATATTGTGTTTATCTTTTTCTATGCCTAGGTCCTTGTCGAATTATATGAATACTTCTACAAACTGATAAATGTGCAAAGTGGTTCATGTGTGAATTTTCAATTTAAATTTAAGATTTCTTGGCAGAAATGGGTGGCCCCAATCATACTTTTTGCGTTTAACTGTTTTATGTTTAACCATTACCAACGTGTTAAAGTATATGATCATTATCCTTATAAATTTTCCTATAAACAGGGAACTCAGAAATTTTCATTTTACAAAAAATCATTAAGTAAGTATCCTTATTGAATGAATTGGCAGTCAAGTTTTCTTCCTCCAACATCGTTTATCGGAGTTTCAAACAGAAATCCTGAAAAGGATCCACTTGGGTTGATAAGCTGTTGTAGAATTTAAATTTACAGTTTCTCGAATAACCTGTAATCCTACAAGCTCCTAGAAAGGAATAAACAAAAGGCAGCGATATAAAAGTATAATGTATTTACAAAATATAAAAGCTACAAAAGTATACAATACTGGCAAAAAAAAAACAAAATAAAGATAAAGGCACACACATCACAGATAACAGTTACTATTTATATATTGGTCCTAATATATTGAATTATTATAAAGATTCCTTGTGGCTTCATGATATTATTTGTCATGTACCTACAATACGAGTTTCAATTTTCTGTGTTTATCTTAGTGCAAGGTCTATTCAAATACATTTTACTACCTACTCTAAAACATTGTAAAAAAAGGTACATGATGGAAAGGAAATGAAATCCTTAGTCTTGACTCCAACAAAATATTATCACATTTCTTTTCATAGACCTTAATTAGATTGCTGCACTAAATTACGAGATTCCATTAAGTATGTATAATTCATTCTATTCAACTTATACTTAACATACAAATCTGTTTTACTTAAAGATATTTTAATTAAGGACTTAGAAAAATAAGCAATGGAAAAAGGAACTGACAAAAATGTTAGATTCCTATTAATGAAATTTCATTTCCATTTTAAAGATATATAATTAACAGAAGACAGAACTAACCCCGTGAGTTGCTATTCATGTAACAATAATTCCCTACAGTCCCTACAGTGAACATTGAGACGCTTAATACAGTACTACTAGTTACCTAAAGCTGGGTGTACGCTGGGCGAGCCGAACACGACTGGAGCTCCAATTCGAGTAGCATAGACTAACTTACCGACGCTCGATCGATCAGGCATCGAGCGTTTCGTTTGTGCTTCATTGGTTGTAGATTTTTCGACGGACGAATACAAAGGGATACTTCGTATCGACGAGAAAAAACAAGGAAGACAAATGTCTCTATAATTCGTGCATGTTTATATCCACACTTTGCGCCGTGGGTAAAACAGCTCGGCCCGTACGATGGTCCTAGTATGCTTGAGATGTTTGTTTTGTGTTCCATGACCCATGTTAGATGAGATTAGTGACAATAACAGTGTCAAAAATGACTACACCGACTACTCTATCGAGATCAGCATATATATGACTTCCATAGGACAAATTCATACCTAAATCATATTTTCATAAACAAAAATTACTAATATTATAAATCACATTTAGAGGCAAGTTATTGCAAATCACATTGTAATGCTGCCTAAACTTATGATATGTCACATGACACATGATTTATTTACAGTATATTTTATTAGCTACTTTATACTTTATGTCTAAGTTTAGTATTAAATTTTGGTGGACTTAACACTTGTTTCATAAATAAAGTCCTTTTTTCCTTAATATCCTTAGAAGTGAAATAAGACGCATCTGCACTGCTATTAATTCTCTTCACATCAACAGAAGTTGAATTTTTCGGAGAATATGATTTAGCCATGTTACTTTCATTGTATTTAAATTGTTTTTTGACATGTATTAAATTTAAATCACACTCTTGGGATAAATTGGCGGAATCTTGATACAATATTTCCTCACTTGAATTCAAGGAACTTCGACCTGGTTCAAATCTCTCTCTTAAAATTGAAAATTTTCGTCTCGGTCGATTGCGAACAGCCTTTTTAATATTAGAAATTTTAGAAATCGGACTATTTACAACCGGCAAAGATACATCTTTTTCGATTAAATGTTGTAATGACGGCGCCTTCCTAAGAGATAGCTCCTCCAGGGAAGTTAGAGGTAGGGAATTATCGGACACTAGATGACGTAAAAAGTCAACATTTGTATGGCACAGATCTTGTAAACGATCTTCCGATTTATTACTGATCTTTTTACTTTGTATTTTTGGATTGCACACTGACCTTTGACGTCGTGTAACATTCTCATTGTAGAGTATTGTGTTATTTGAAATTATATGTGCTGTAGTCGGCGCAATATTAATTTCTTTATGTACTGATTCAAATTTCGAGCCATGAGAAACATTAAGCACATTCTCTTTTTCAGGCAATGTCTCCATAATATTGCTAGAATCAAATTTCGAAGGTTCTTTCCAAAGCACATGCTTCAAATGTGTGTCTATACTTGTAGGTGTATGGAACTGTGGCGAGTCAAATATATGCTCTCTTCGATGGTATAAATTCCTGGGGGAATTGGTAACAGTTGCTTTACGGATTTCATCTATAGTAGCGACTAAGGATCTTTCCGAATTAAGTCGTTTTTTATTAGACGGGTCTATGTCTCCTAGATCATCTAATTCCTCTAAAATAGGTTCTAAATGATTTGGATCCTTACTAGAATCAACCATACATGGTTTTGCGACAAATGTTTCGTCATTAGGACAAATAACTGTGTTGGCGTAATCTTCTGGGTTTCGATCGAACTTAACAAATACATTAGAGTATGTGTGAGGCTTTTTCGGAAATGGCGGGGCAGCGAGGATGGCATTCTTTAATTCTTGAGAAATACAACTACTTATTTCAGAACTACCTGAAGTAAGTGTGTCACGGCTTCTATCTCTTACGACACTGCCATCATGAAGCCAGTTCTCTATATCACAATAACAATTCCAGGACCTTAATCCCCAAGCTTCCCGAGCAATGTTGACAGCACAAATGTTTTCATAATCATGCACCGAGAGTATTTCTGTCGGAGTATCAATGTCGCGTTGTTTCAGATAAAGTAAGTCGTTACTGCTAATTCCATTTTTACTCTTATCCTTTTTGGCGTACATTTCTTTGAGGATGTCCAAAGCGATTTTCTGAATGTTTTCTATATCGGCGTCCTGATTTCCTACTTTAATATTTTTTAAGGCACTCAAACACAGTTTTTGTACGATATTTTCATTAAATGTATTTATATCAGAGCTATTAATATCGCTAAAGCTCAAGTCTAGATCCATATCAATTGAATCAGATGACGTCTTTTTGTTTGAGCCATCTGTGTCTTGGCTTATTTCTGAGCTATGATCATTTTTTATGGTCTTAATAAAGTTTGCATTTACAATATTACATACATTGAGGTTCAGGTTTGTTAAATCATCTCGCAGTTCATCCGAAGAACAAATGCCACGGCGCTTTTGCAAGTTGAGAGTGCTGGATGTTATTTCGTCAATAGAACTTTCTAAGTTGTCGATGGAAGCCAATTTTAATTTTAGCTCAGTCGGGGAACAAATTTTTCTCTTATTAATTTTCGGATTAAGCTGATTACCCATATGGTCTCTATTGACCATTATTGATTGAGGTGTGTTTTCGACGGTGTATAGTTCTATACTCGATGTATCCATGCTGATATTTCCAACAGGTGCTGAGGTAAAAGTTGGTGTTCCTGATCTGGCGATCCAATGATCGAGTAAAAATTTTTTATCAGCATTATCGTTGTCGTTATTTGTTGTCACTTGAACTTCTTGTGGCTCTTTTATATTAACAGAGGTGGCTGGCTTTTCTTTATTGGAACTTTTAAATGACCTTACATGACTCAATCCAGTACCCTTATTCTCGCTTTTTTCAGATTTTTTTGTAACCTTATTATTCAACTCGATGTCTTCGTGGGGATACTTCCAAGGTATAGGTCCTTTAGAATGAAAATATCTGTAATATAGTATCATTGCGGTCATTCCTGTAAAAAATATTTTTTCAAAAATAAATTTATCTGTTTATATATTAATCTAGGATGGACTCTTTATATACTTCCATAAAATTTTGTTTTTAAAATTGATTCAGGGTTTCCGAAGTAAGAGTCTTATGTAGTTTAAGTCTAAGAAAAATCCAGAACGATATCAGGCGAATCTTAAAACAGTGGAAACAATATTTTAAAGTAAATTAATTACCTATGATAGTGCCAGCTATGACACATACTGTCGCGGCAATTGACCACGACTTTTTCTGTTGTTCAGAGTCAGAAATCAGTACGTACAAGAATAAGCTGCCAAAATTCTGTGTCACCATTAATGTGTAAAACATCATTAAGCGATAACGAGTGTGTCCTTCTCGCAGATTGATGTAACAGAAGCAGTAAACAAATCCCATCACAGCATTGTATAGAGTCTCTTCCAATTTATTTGGACAGAAGGCTGTCTTTTGCATTACTATCCAGAATGTCATTGCAGACCAGTGAAGACCTGAAATTTATTTTAATGAATTAAATTAAATGCCATACTCATCCTCCCTCCTGACCTTCAGTAACTTGATGTGAGTTTCAAAATATTGGATTATATCACTCTCAAATCTCTTCATGTTCTAGCTGAGGCTATTGCCGTATATACATTCGTAACCTAACCAGCATTACAAAAAAATCTAGCAAGAGATACAATGTTGACTTTGATGCACAAGCAACTTACCTAAGGGCACAAAAGTCCATATCCCAAAAATAATAGCAAATAGTAAGATGCCAGAAATTCTTCCAATCAACATGCCAAAATGCCATAGAATTTTTAGTAAAAACGAGTTCCACTGGAATGTTTCTGATGAGAACGTAATACTATAGATGTATGTAACACAGCCCCATATCACAGATGCAATTGATGCTGCAAGAGCGAATACTGAAAGCAGAACACAATACAAATAAATGTCTTTTCACTTACTCCCTCTGGTATGTGTGGTTAATTTTGTAAAGAATTGTTATTATTAACATTTAAACACATGTACATTTGTCAATAAAATGTTTGTTTTTGTCGAAAATTACAATTTTATTTAGTCACAATTATATTATGCATTCACGGAATATTACAATATTTGATTTCATTTTTAAAATGCTATACATATACTATAAATATGTATTAATATGTTACTAAAACTTACCTTTAGTATAATAGTTTTCATTTAACATAACTATAGCATATGTTTGTAAAATAATTTGTGGTATAGTACCAGTGAATATATACAAAAAATGTAGCAGACTTAAATCATTTCTCTGACATATTAGTTTCTGGGTTTTGACAGACTCCAAGTTTTTGCAAGCAAATACTTTGTGCAAGAATATGATATACCTGCAATTTGCAAATTTTTATGAGAAGATTAGAATGTTAGAACCATAATTCAATTCAATTTCACAGAAATACACAATCACATACAGAATATGCAAATTATTTCGACACTGTAAAAGGCAGTTTAGTTACTTTCCAATCTAGGGTAACGGGAATTAAATAACTGGCACATCCAATTCCTAGTCCACTCTATACATGCACATTTCTATAAATAAAAATAATACTTGGAAATTGTTTCCAGGAAAACAGTGTGATCAAACTTTTGTTTTCTATGCTGTGTTAAGCCTACCATCACAAACCAGGCCAAGATGGTACATTATGATCTTGAACACTACCACAGTTTATAGAGAGCATTTTTACAGTTTAACATGTTAATCATTGTTATAAGCATTCATACCTTTCAAGTAGTCCAGCAAGACATCCATGGGTTACCCAGTGTCGGATATTTGACTTATGGTCAATTAAAAACCATCTCATAGAAAAGATATTTATTAAAATATTGGGAGATAGTATGAAAGTGATTGTAGCGAGTGCCCAGTACAAATATCCATTTTTACAGTACTCTGCGAAAACCAAAATATCTGAAACAACATTATAGTAATTTACCCAAAGCACAAAATTAAATATATTCGCTAGCTACTATGCTTTAAAAAATTTGTAGATTTAATATTAATAGGCGTCAGGTTAAAGCAAAGTAAAAAAATTATAAGTCACAAACAGTTTGTTTACAAGTTATATTTACGTTGATATACGTTAAATGATAACATTAATGTGTAACATACCTGTGGTCAAATCTGCAAGAATTGTGACCAGGGATATAAAAACGCTTAAAACATTGAATACACAATAGGTTTCGTCCTGGTTGTTCGCAGTCTTTCTGTCTACAGGAATACCGAGCACACAAGCCTCGGCCATTCTATAAATGCATGTGCATATTGACTTAAACAACCACTGTTATATTGTTTTTTTTTCTCTGTGTATCTTACATCAAAATTCCACTTAGCTTATGTTTAGTTTACAGCTATAAAAAAAGAAATATCATCGAGTAATCAACTACAAAAACAATTCAATTCAACGGCGGCGCAGACGCAAGACAGGTCGCTGCACTTTGCTTATTAGATAGAGGTTAGAGTTGCCATTGCTACTAGCGGTGATTTGACAACAAACATTGTTGCTAGTGGTTATTTTGATACAAATAACATTAATAATATTTTTTTTAAATCCATGCAAGTCTGCGATACAATGACGGAATAAATTTGTTTCATAACTGTTATTTCAATATCTTTTAGCATTTATAGTCGTTGTATTGGTTTAGTCTCTGCTAATCTTTATGTTATCGGTTATTACTTAAGTATATTTCATCTGTAATATGTGTCAAAATCATATGGAAGGAAACAGAATAAAAAAAATTTTTACAATTTCAAGACTGATTGTTTGAATTTTGACAATTTTTCCTTAGTATATTTATAATTGTAATATAACATATAAATTCAGCCTTAAATTATATTCATAGTTTTTATAAAAAGAAGGATAGATTTGTCATATATTTATAGGAACATTTATATAACTGTATGGTAAATAGCTTTAGTTACGGTCGTAAAATATAAAACAAAAGATTCAATTGCTTTAGAAAAATTTTCGCAATGATACATGATGCATTGTTAATATTATGGGATTGTTCCGACGTAAAAGAAGGACCCCGTGTAAGTTTGGTTTACTAAAACATTTGTAGAGGCTTGAGTGTAGCTTAGTCGATGATGTACCTCTTAAATAACTAATTAATAATTGTAAACCGATCCTATGAATCAAAATATAATGACACTTTTAGAGAAATCCGCAGTCATTTGCAAATCAAGGCGATGAGGAAATTTACAACAGAATCTATGCCATTGCGAAGGATCATCATACCATTCAAAAATTTGTTGAGACGACAAACTTCCATATGCGAAAAATTTGTGAAGGTACCATAGGGATTTTTTTTGTAGTAAAACAAGATCTTTAAAGATTGCCACAATATAGAATCCAAAACCTTAATTCTTATTTTATTGAACCAGCACAAAACAGCGTTCCATTTAGCCCACTTTAAATGAAGCAGCTACTGCAGCTATGTGCTGCAGTTATCCTCTTTACGTTCATCTGCTGAACATAAAGATATCTGTAGAACTTGGGGAAGTCTGAAAATTACTGCACCATATCAGTCCATTGTGGACTGAGTGGATTGGTTAGCAGTATGCTTAAATGTTGGAAGGTTTTTGCCACTTTTGAGGACTCTGTTATAGTATTGGATAATGTTTTATAATTATTGCTGCTGCTGAAACATAATAAACATATAAATACACCTCACAACATAGTGGAATCATGAATTAATAATCTTCCCTTTGATGCAAAACTCCAAGAGTAAGTAAGAGACTGGTGTAAGATACAAAACTTGTGTTCCCTTTCATACTTCTGTAATGCTTATTCTTATTAGTATAAAGAGATCAATATGTGAAATGTATTATAAGATTATGCTATATGTGTCAATGTCAATTATAAATATTCATCAGCATCAGGGCTTAGAACATATGGATTGTACGGCCAAGCTTTCAGTGAAGGCATTTCTGAAGTGCTGCAATCCTACAAGAAGACCTTGGTGGAAGTGGAGGGCTTGGTCATTGGCAACCAGCACTACACCCTCTCGTTTGTATACAGCTACGTTGAGAAGTACCAGGGGCTGTTTAATATATTGAACAGAATAATAATAACTATAAGAGAGAGGAAGTTGACAGGTTGTCAAATATTGAGCCTCATCCATCAGTACATATTGAGTGGAAATGAAATGGGACACAATGCAATTTTAAAGTAAGTAAGCTCGTTTTGAAATTCATTTTATAGAACATAAGAAATGGTGGCAGTCGCCACATTTTTCATTGTAAAAAGTTATTCAAAAGGTTCAACCTTATGAATCATCTCACCTTATAGACCGGTGGTTGGTGAATTCAGCCGAAAGTTGTGGGTTTAATTCCCATCCAACACCAATATTTTGGTTATATTTGTAGTGTCTGGTTGATGGTAAAATTAAAAAATAAGTATATGGTTAGAAATGTATTTAATTTATCAAATCAACATCACTGCAACCACACACTCTGTCTCATTTTGATGAGAGAGCTATAAGGTAAGTTGTCCCAATATATTATTAATTGTACTACTTGAAGAATAAAAGTACTGAAAAGGATTAGTTAATATGCAAAAGTCTGATTTTTTTATTCTTTTTTTACAGCATATTTTCATGCATTAACTTGGTGTTTATAAATCAACTGTGTACATGGTTGCTGTATGGTGAGCTAAGAGATCCTTATGAGGAATTCTTTATATCGAAGGCAAAAAAGGCAGATGCTTCCGACACGTTTGTATCTACTCCTTCAACTGCCAACATCTGTGATAGATCTCTAGTATCTACAGTGAGTATAAGAATTAGAATGTTTATTTTTATACTATGTACGTAACACATCATAATGTGGTAATGATATCATACTATCATGATTTGGTCATGATTTCTAAGGATAGAGATATTTGCCACTCGGTGCTTTCTGCCTACCCCGTTGGGGACTTGGCGTGATCTTATGTATGTATGTATGATATCATACTAGTATGCTGAACACATTGTTGTGATTATACTCCTCAGCTGGGCTGAATCCGAATAAAATCTTTAGTAGAATGTTATGATTAACTTGGGAGCTATTTAATATTGGGGACATGTTTGATTCAATTTTCTGGATTAATACATGATTAGTGTCATGTATGAAAACTGCATATTTAGTCTTGTTTCTGGGTAGGATAAA
>DWDZ01000016.1:0-15066 GCA_018245715.1 Passova passova rudex
ATCGTCATTACATCATAAAAAAAATTTGAGAAGTTAAAATCGGCTAAAGTTTTGTAATAATGAAAATGTACTTGTCATACATTAGCTTCCTATCTAACTGAACACATATAAAACAAGTAGGGGGACTCACTGTGCTTCTGTTTCATGATACTGTTATTATACATTGATATTAAAGTTTCTTTAATTAACACACAATTATGAGGTCGCAAACAGGTACAGTAAAGCTTTAGCGAACTGCACGATCTCGGAGCCACCCAGCTTAGATTCTCCGCACACCCTGTCCACAAACGTCATCGGTACTTCGCCTATGGTATTATTATTATAGTAACGTAATGTATTTAGCCTTAGGTTTTTATGATGACAGTTAAAGAAAAATTATTACCATAGGTCTGTTTTCACATTTCAACAATGCAGGAAGTATTCTGTGTTAACATTTCCTTGTTTGGTTAGAGAATTGTTAATTTACATATAGTGAAAGAACGTTTATATATGACGACATTGAAAATATGTAATGTAATAGTCGTCATGCAGATACCTGCCATACGTGCGCATTTTAAAAATGATGGACATTTAGATACAAATAAATGTTTGATGATCATTTTAAAGAAATATGATAAATCATTTTAAAGTTTTCTATTTGGGTGTAATATAACTCTTTATCTATTATTTAATAATATTTCACCGAACATTATTTATGTACAACATAAAAACATTTTTTAGAAAACTTGGGTTATAATTTAAATTTAAGTTCACTGTAAAATATAAACTCTATAAAAGTCACTGTTTTTAACTTTATTTAAATGCGACAATTTTTTTACTTATTGTGTCAATAGTTATGTTAATTTATTTGATTGGTTTAAATTTCCTTTATTTTACAATTGGGTATCTAAACCATTGTCTGTATTGGCTGCGGCTGCTCGTTTGTTTAAAGCTCGCTTATAATAGTATCAAGTAGTACGTATTTTTATAATCTTTGGATAATTGTTCTGTGTTATGAATCTGTATAAATGTCAAATGAACGACAAAAAAATAACCTGCTTGGAATTTCGAGGCAAGAACGTAGGTGTTTCGCCAGTAGGCAGTAAACACGGGTTATTTGATTGATCCACTCGAGTCATGCTGTGGGCAAATTCGTCATGGGTTTTTTAAACTCTCTCATGCAGTTCCTAAAAATGTTAAAATAGTTTTTGTTGCTCTAAATGCAAGTTCTATTCAGTTTTTATCATTTTCAATATCTGTTTTAGGTTTCTGTACCTGTGTTTTAGCATATGCTATTTTTTTAGAGGTTAAAATTGTTCAAGATTTATACAAAACTAAATTAAAATAAGCAGAACAAATGTAATATAATTAATCATAATCTAGAATGTATGCAAGTAGGTGGGTCTTTGATATTCATCAGACCGTATATGCTATTTGGCGATGTTATCTGATAAAGAATGAATGTTATTAATGTAAAGTAAGAAACAATATTTAGACAATGTGTAACGAATGGGTTTATCTAAATAAATTATTAAATATTTTGCAACAATGAGTTAATTCTCTAATTAAGTAAACATTTATATTGAAATGGTACTTAAGTAAATGCGTTAATTGCGCTGTAGTTAACGTCAGTATTTTGTCAATGAAAAACGTGACGGCCGTACAATTGTACCCATTTTCGGAAGCTAATTATGGCAGCATCCTGAATATTACAAGTAATTGAGATTTTATGCGTTAACAGCCAGGCTTTGCAGTGCACATAATGTCACGTTAAGTTGGCATTGAAAGCAAGGAAATGCGCTTGAGGTCATTGTTAAAGCCAAATTCCGCAACTATGTATGTGCTAAGGTCGTCATAACATGAGCAATGTGACACTTACACCATAAAAAATAACATTTGCGTAGTTGTCGTTTTCTTAATTTTGATATGATGCTATGTGAAAAGTGAAGTAACGATTGTTACCTATGATGTTAATCAGCAGCAACATTTTCGAAAATACGTGAGAATTTCTAAAAGTATGGGTCCAATAACCAATGATGAGAACACTTTTCACCCTGTAACATACTTGTAATGTATGCAGGTGATGCAATTTTTGGGAAAAGGCATAGATTCATGCTACAATTACATACTTTACTTTTTACTTACTTTTAAGTTTTAATTTCTCAATAATAGAAACAATATAGTAGGTACCCCTATATGATTGAGAAAATTTAAATGTAATTGTTTAAAACAATGAAAGGTCAATAAAGAAATAAATACGTAGATCAAAAATGTACACAACATTACGGAGGAGAATAATAATTGTGGCAAACGGAACTTCTTTTAGTTTATTATTTTTATTTTTTATATTTCAAAATTTAAAAGTATTCTCATTCTTTTATCTATGATTTTCTTGAAAACAAATATGTATCACAAACGCCCTTATTGTTGACACGTCGTTAAATAAACTTGTAAATTTAATCTGATTTTCTCTAAAAATCCTCGTGATTCCTTGCCGTCGTCTATAATAATGTCGCTGGAAAGCTGCCTCTCCTATCATTTACGTCAATAAATGGGTATTCCACGTATCTCACACTGTCCGATTACAAAAATGTTATAAGAAACAGTTGTTTGTTTGTTGTTTTTTAATATTTACATTGTAAATATGTGCATTCGTTTATCTGTTAGTGCTACAGGAAATAATCGAAGCATCTTAACATTTAAATAAAATATTGAACACAAGTAACTGTCAACAGGCAACATACCTATTGTTTTTACTGCATCCTTATAATAATCGCGATCATGAATTGCAGGTGTGACAAGTTCACAGTAATTCGTTTAATTTATGCTATCATTGTGCGTGCGTACCGGACGGCCTTCGGAGCCCTATCAAACGTTACGCCCTTACTCTTTCATTTTAATTCCATAGAATTACAGACGGCTATTTTACGTACTAACGCGATCACCGGATGTACCTACTAATATTTTAAAATATTGTAATTAAAGTGTTTCCGTTTAATTGACATTTTCTTGATATTTAAGTCGCCCATATTTTTCGAATAAGATTATATAGCATTATTATAACTAGACAAGTCTGTATATTTTAAAGAACAAACGCATTTTTACAGTAGTATAAAATAAACGTTTGCTTTACTTTAGTTTTGATGGTAACACTTAAGACAATTATGAGTTCATAGATCAAAACATTATATGGATGAGAATCTAATGATTGCAGACGAGCTGTGCCTCGGTCGGTCGGTCCAGTAGTTTCGGAGCCTATTCAATACAATATTCCTATTCAATACTTTATATTATTAGTACAAATATATTTGATTGAATGTCTGCAATATATCAAATATTGGATTCGATGGTTCCATGTCCATGGCCTTCTAGGTATTATTGACCGCAAGAATGATTGAAAAATGTGGACTGATATTGTAAGGGGGAATGTGTTATTGTGTGTTAAACCATTCCTTGACCGGTACCGAGTCGGACTATATGCAATGTTCAGTTCCTACATCGGCTTCGTGTATCAGAATTGAAAGTGGCTCATTATTATTTTTGTAATACCACCACTTGTCTAAATATTTAACTGTGTAACCAAGGACAGTGGACCATTTATTGCACTGATTTACATCTTAAGAATTTTTATGTAAGCTACACTAACCATATTTGTATAAAAGTCGTGATCTTAGATATGCAAAACTGTATTTAGTAAGATTTTTTGCTTATTAAACTTAACAAAAGCAATAAAAATGAGGTTTACTTAAATTTTATTGTGGAAAAAACGTTTGTCTAATTTTCTTAAACTCATAGTTATGTATGCATAATTTTCGTTCACATAATATATGAAGTCTAACTAAACTTGTCTCGTCTGTTTGTCACATACGCTAGCCAGAGTGTTCAAAAATGTTGATATCACTACCTAGTTCAAGGATTGCTGGGCTAGGTAGAATAGGTCAGTATTCATGTTTTATCGATATTAAGATTCCTTGGCGATTGTATAAGAGGGTTAACGTTATATAGTGATCATTGAATAAATCATCCACGGAGTTACTCCCCTCCCGTGTAACTGAGTATTGAATCGTGTTTTTTTTGCAATCCTACCCCCCCTTCCCACCCCCCGAGTCCCCTAGGGGCTCAAACATCCTTTGTAAAAATATTAATAGTCGATGCCTACTGTAACATTTAGCCGTCTCAAAATAATTTAGTCAAACAACTGAATGTTTATTACTTGACAAAATTTAGTTTCTTCCGTTTGTATAATATATAAAATCCATTTACCCATTTTTTATGCTTTTGTTTGTTCCTATATGCTAACAGAACAGAAATAATTACATTTTCTCACTTCATGGTAACTGCACCATTAAAATATACTGGATTTTAGAATCGTATAGGTAAGTAAAATTTAATATGACAGAAGAATAAACTTTAGTTATGGACAGAACCGTCTAGCGTTTAATATTACAAGGCGATTTTTACGGACTGTGATCACAGGGGAGGTCTTATCTTAAGGTCACCGGACACCCTACGAAGAATTTAATATGTCACTCAATTACAATCTGATAACTTTCGACTAAAGTTGCTAGTGCGCTATTACATAAATCGACTTGTTACCTAGTAGCTACTGCATATAGATACGATTTGTAATTTATCACAACTATCTTAGGTCTCAGCTGGAGTAATTTCAGTTTAGTTACACAATTCAATAATAACAAAATGCGCAATAATCTTTTCACTTTAAGAAAGTCACAGAGACATTAAAATGTCGATAGGTCCATGGCGTCGCATCCAGAGTCCTTGATAGAGATCAAGTTAGTAGCATACTCTTTGTCTTTATTATCTCTATAAGGTTTGCATCGACGGCACACAGCAAGGCGGGAAAACCAGTTCTGATTTACCAGATCGTGCGGTATTTTAAACTTGAATACAAATAAATTGCACGATGATAACGAACTTGAGACCACAAAGAAAAGTCTACATGTGGGGCGGGTATTTGGATCGTGAGTATGAGGGTGCCTTGCTTTTAGATTTCTTTAATAAAGTGTTTTGGTTAACCGTAACAGATATGCCTATAACTGTATTAATCAGTGTTATATATTAAAATAATTATTTTGTGATTGTTGCAGAAGTTATGCTTTAGTTAAATGTAACCTTACCGGTATAGATACTGGTTTTTAATTATGATTCTATTAAGTTGTAGTTACATAATGAATTGTGGTTACTGTAGTTTTAAGTAAGTATATTTTAGAAGGAGTGAATGACGTAATAAAATACAATTAACAGAAAATAATGCTGGTCTTTGGTGTTTGCCAGAAAAAAATGTTGATCTTGCTCCCAATACGTCAAACCGGTAACATTGCGATCTAAAATATCTTAATTACAAAAGTGAGAACGAAAATGATTGAGGCCATTACATAAAAACATCAGGAAGTATCTGGCTAGACCCGTTTCGCCCTCAGCAGTATTTAAAACTTGTGTTCCTTAAAGATCACAATGACATTTATTACGGCCATTTTTGTTATTCTTGGATATGGAATACTTATGTTTTTTCAATCTCAATTTAAATAAAACTTTATTGGTATTCAGTCGATTTCGCATTATATATAGTACGTAATTTTACTTCTTTTTATAATTGAGTAAATGGCAATATATTGACTAGATACACTAATTGTTTGTTTATCAATGTATTAATTTTAGTGTCTAATACAAACGATGTTTAAGTAAAAACGAATCTTACGCAATCTACCTTTAAATAGGTAGGTATTAAAGTAAATTATTAAATATGTTGACCTCGTTACACAACTTCGTGTCTAAGGTCAATTAAAAATAGTTTATTGTAAGGTACTTTAGTGTAACAACCTTATTATAGATTCGCAGACAGATGACTGAAAATGTTTTTAAATTGAATAACATTTGCTGCAAACATTAATATTTTTCATTTATTGCTTGGACTTTTGAATTTCCAAGCGTGCGTTCTGACAACGAAGGTCAATAAGACTACAAAGTGAACGATGTGGGCGTCTCGGAACTGGAGCCTACCCGCTGCCAGTGGACTGGCACTGTATTGACTGCTAACTCAATTGCATGTAGTTTGTTTTAAACAATTTTTGCATTTCTTAAGACCAAGAAATACCAATCTAAAGTTAAATAACAAATGACATCTTAAGTATCATTTAAAGCTTTTCATGTATTTGTTTTTTAATTCTAATATAATCTAAATGATTAAATATAAACTAAAGGACGAGTTCATTTGTTATTATTTTGTTATTTTATTAATGTACCAACTATGGAAAACAGCTCGGTATTCAGTTTTTCTAAATTTCATTCTATTTATATCTTCTACTTTACATAGTCTCAATACGAAGATCTACATAATTGTTTATGTAAAAATTTTACGTCTATAATTGTCCATTGAAATATTTTATATATAATATAATTAATACGATTGCATGATAAACGTGAAGCATACCAGAATACAAATCCATAGAAAGAAGATCCTCATCTCGTCACAGCACAACGTATTCAGCACTGGTACAGCTGATCGAACTACTGTATTGATAAGGACATGTCCACTTTATCAGGAATTATTATCAAAAACAACATTTCGAACAAATCCTATTTATGATTTTGAATTTTTTATAGTTGCATTTTTAATACTAAGCAGCACTGGAGTCACAGTGTAAGACTAAGCGAGCTCCTCTATTTCGCTATTCGAGTTTCGAATTGGAAAAAGCGATTCACTTCTAGTACACGTGTGCCGTGCGCGCGCGCTGCCTTTGACTACGCGGTTCAACTGTAACCACCCACTGCTAGTGACCTTCCCGATTAATCATTTAATTTATGAAATGCACTTTCTTACGAACCAATAACGCTCTTGTCATACGTGCAACGACAGTTTACCATCTCTATGATAGAAGTGGACTTACAATTTGCTGACAAAGAAACGTAAACAAGTCAAGTATATTGCTTCTTATGCACTCAATAAGAAAACAAGGTTTTTTATTACGCAATGAATTTAATAAAAATGTATAGTAAAATAAATAACAAATATGTGGTAAAATTAATATGTTTAAAACTAAGAATAGTAAATTTAAAATAAGTAACAAATGGGTATTACACATTTAATTCTTATTCTTTTAAAGTAAAGAATGGAGAGAGATATGTGATTACGAATTACAAATAAAATAATAATTTTGTTCAATGGCCATAATAAGGGTCATGTCCGTATTGAGGCATAGCGTGCTGTGGCGCTTGAGGTTCGTACTGCGGATATTGAGGATAATATGAGGGATGCTGGAACAAAATTAAAGTACATAAATATATGAATAGTCTCAGCAAATGTTACATTACTATTAGTGCATACTTTACATCAGAATTTTTTTAGTATTTACTAATTATTTAATACACATTAAATATTTTTTAGCATCAGTCAATGTTTACAATGTTGTACCTGTATGTACAAAACGTTGCATCTGGTTTATATTGACATTTTGAATAAATGACAAATATAATCACAACTTTTAGTTGTCTACGTACTGACCTGAGTGTGTCCGTTCTTTTTATCGATAATATCGTGTTGATGTTTCTTGGCGGGCAAATGGTTCGACAACAACTCTTTGAGCTTCAGTTTAGTGGACAGTAAATTGGCAACTAGCGCTTTATTGAAGGCCTTCAGCTCCGCCAGTTTAGCCTTGATGAGCCAAATACCGTCCTTTAACATGTCCATTTTGCCAAGCTCAAGGTCTTCAACGTCGTGTTCCTCGTGATCGTACGATGGAGTTTCAAACACCGATCTGAACAGCTGTTGGTCCTCTTCGTCTAAATCGGTGTATCGAGGTTTTGAGAAAGCTATAAGAAATAATTCGTGCATAATTTCACAAGGTCTAAAATTATCCTTTCTCCATTTTATGGGGCGGAGACTGAAGGCCTGCATTTCTTTTGTCTTATTAATGATTAACACAATCTAATATTTATTACTCTAAGATTTTTGGCCCATTAGCACCATCGTTCTATTGTTGGACACGGGTCTCCTGTTAGATTGAGGAGGGTAGGTACCTAATAGCCAGGATCTACCTCGCTGGCCTAATGAGGAGTGGTAGATTTCACAGGTCTTTGAAATTTTACACACGTAGTTATCTACTAATATCTTTCTTCACCGTTATAGCGAGTGATATCTGATATTAAAACTAACATATGGTCATACAATTTTACGGGCCTGAGTAGGTAGGAGGCGCACTGCTATTTCTTCTCAGATCAAACTTAACAAAGCACAAACTCTACTAGTCTATCTAACATTTATTTTTGAATAATCTGCCACGATACTTTTATAACAACCAATTTTAATTTGAAAAACTGAATGTATAAATGAATTGACAATATGATTTGTCGATTACAAATATTAATTACGTTACACTTGCTAATTTATTGCAGATAATGGTTAAATACTAACCTGGTGTTAGAAGACAGAGTAAAAATATGAGCAGGAACATTTTATTTGCAGTAATTATAAAACTTTATCACAGATTTTTAAATTTCTCTTGTTCATTTGAACCGCAGTACTCGCTGACCACGACCAGTTATATGAAGTGAAAAATGTGGGTGTTTTGTAATGTCACCGCAACATTGATGATCTACCGTCATTTATTTCATTATTTATTATATTACGCATATGGGTAACTACATATACTATGCACATGTAAAAATGTTGCATTCTTCTATAGGACCCTTAATTTGACAATATTTTGTTCACAATATGTAGAAGTCGATATTGATCATTTAGTTTTTCTTAACGGTCGTTATATTAGTTGTTATACCGTGAAAATTGACGGTCATTCTGATCAGTGTCATATTTCTTCATTTTACTTTTGTTATTTTTTTATGTATTTTACATTTAAGTATACGTATATTCCCAATTTTTTTTTATACTTAGATACTCGTATATTGCTGCGCTGAGTCATATTTACAAACTGTTAACATATCGTATCGTCTAGGAATAAAAAAAGAATGTTTTTAAGAGTATTATTTATTAATTATTAGACGTAGTGTGCAACGCACTTAATTATACTGAACACATGTTTGATATGTGAAAATAGTACCCACTTAATAGCAAAATGGTCTAGATAATAGACTAGATTACATAAAATAGTTTAAAAAAAATTCTCTTCGGAATATCTACCACCGCCACATCTGTTGCTACCGTGAGGTCGTTGTTATTAAGTACAACAATTTGTTTCGGTTTAAAGGTTGTAGATCTCGGTCCACGCGTATACTAGCGGCGATCATCTCAGTCATCAAGAGTAGCGACGAATCTGTAACCGACCTTATTGGAGGGCGGATACTAACAAATACTAACAAGTACTAACTGCACTAATATCACTAATAGTCCCATTCTTGCTGGTCTGTTCTAACTAATACTCACCAACTAATAATAATTATTACTAATATTGCACAATAAACTTGTTAAATCTATTTATGAATTTAGAAAGAAGGGTCATTGTGTTAGTGGGGGAGTTTCAGCTTACGCCTATTTCAAGTATATAGCTAGTGTTTATTATGTATACTTTAAGCAATTTACTTGTATTATTTATTAGGTCTTATGTAAAAATCATAAGTACATTTACTGGTGATAGATCTGTGTCTAGGTATTGCGTTTGCCTATAACACTATAAACAAGAATTGTGCTACAAGAAGTGCGCGTAAAAAGTGTATATCAGTTATATTACTTGTACACCTATAGTAGGTATTATTATTACATTGTTTTTGACTACAGTATAGACCCAATATTTTGTACTGAGGAACATTTGGATGATCATTTCAGTCCGTAACGCTCTTTACAATATTGAAACACTGGATGTCCACTAAAAGGATATTCACGTTGAATTAGCTTTTGTTTGTATCGAAACATTATCTATTTCTTATCCGGATTTTACTAGCATGCGATGCGACTAACGAGACTGTCCTGAACTAGGTATGTGCAGATTCGCGAGACATTTCTGGGTCAATTTATCTCCAACGTTTCGATGAGTTTGTATTTGGAGACACCTTATGTTTACACGTTACTTCCGTTTATTATAAATCGACAATCACTGGCCACAGACACAGATGTTTTATTGTTTAGACGTAATGCACTACCCCTCCCCCCTCCCCCCTCCCCGTCCCCCGCCCCGGCCGCTCGCGGCGCGACTAGAAGCGCGCGCGGCGCCGCGACTGTCACAAGGGCGCGCGGCCCCTGTACAGCTCGTCGTCCAGCTCGAACGTGGGGTCTGCGTAGCCGGAGTCGTCGTAGCGGAGCGAGCTGTGGATGGGACGTATCATAGTGTAAATGGTTGTTTGAGTACGGTTTACTGTCAAATCACCACGGCGAATCAGAGTGGTGAAAAAATTGGTATAAAATGTTATGGCTAGCAAGATAAAATTGTATTATACCAAGAAAAGTAAGCAACAAGCTGTATTTAGCTCAGTTAGTGATAAATCCCTAGAGTTTCAGAATGTAAAGCGTTATACAGGTTTTACTAATATTGTATAACCATGTAAATTATAAATAAATTATTTTCAGTACAATAGCGCTAAAAATCCATTTTGATGTTGGGCACGTTACCGGTCTGGAGTCCTGGTCCTGCAGCGAGAGGGCGGCGGCGATCGCGAGGAGGCCCGCAGGAGGGCGGGGTCGTCGTACCGTCTCGACACCACGGTGAAGTCGTGATGCGCATCGATGAGCTTCTGCAGACGGGACACCATCTCGAAGTCTGACACGGACGCCGGCACCAGGATACCGAGAAGCTTGGCAATGGAGTTTCTGCAAATGCAATAACGGGCTTGTTAAGTATTTGATTATAATTACGAATTTATTATGTAACAGCATGGTTTACACAAACAAATACTACAGTCAAAGTATATAGGTATAATAATGCAACGTTGAATAGGAGTCGAGATCTATGTAAGTATGTTTCATATCTTAAGTATTTAATATAGAACACATTTGCCGTTTACATTATGTAATTTTAATTTACATTAATATCATAGGGTGCGTGCTCGTGAGCATCGTGATGCGTGATATTACTAATGAACGTGAACCAGCCCGCAGCAACTCTTCGTGGAAGCGCACGCTAGTCTCTCGTGCTGCGCCGAACCCAACACGAGTCGGTAACTTCCAAGGCTCCCTTTCACATTGCACGTTGCAATGACAAAATGGCTTCATCTCAACACCGACGCACCGACGGAAGGGCCTTGGTGCGGTGCGTGATGACAATTCGCAGAAGCACGCGCCATTGGAAGCCTCCGTTAGGAGATACGGCGAAATTAAAACTGTCGCGCGATATAATTACAAAATGGTGGTGGCGATGATCGGTGGTGGGGATATCGGCATTACCGGAGCTCAGGATTGTCGCAGAGATACCAAACTTACGAATATTTGATTTCGCACGTTAAAATAATTTTACAGACATAATTCAGCTTCGAAAAGTACATAGCATAAATATGAACAAAAAAAGGTTTAGTCAAAATGTGAAATTAAAGTAAGCCAGTCTTTTTCAAAGTGGGCGGTAAAGGGTCTAACTAGAGGAAATTACAGGGCAATGAATTTAGATAGACCACGCACATATGACACTATCGGAGTATTTCAATGAAAATTATTTTGGGGGCGCTAGAAAATAATTGATTCTCAAACGGGACAGTAGACGAATTGAGTTCGAGAGCCTGTGATATAAGTGATACGAGAAGAAGATATATTGATGTTTGGTCTTGCCTAAAGCTCGTCAATTGGGCCTCTCGTCTCTGGCACTCGGCGAGCGCTTCCTTGGTCCGCGCGAGGTCCTCCCGCAGCACGCTGATTTGATGTTCCGCGGCGGTCCGTTCCTGCTCGTACGTGTCCCCCGTGGCCCGCACCTGATCCTTCAGGACGTGCACCTTACGGTTGTATCTCGCTCGTAATAATTCCGCTTCGTCTAGCTTCTTCTGGAGTTCTTCCAATTTACGCGCTCGTTCCAATGATGTTATCTGCGAATAATTTAATTATACTAGACCCATTTTAAATTGTGCATGTTTGATGACAAACATGCTCGCTGAATACTCTGAGGCAATGAAGAATATTTTAAACATGCGCTGTTCATCTTAGAATGCATTTTAGCGTAACCCTATGGCGGGTTCATGGCCAAAGCTTGTTTATCCACTAATAATAAAAAAAACCTTTAGAAATCTGTTTAACGAATTCGTGATTAACGAATACGTTGTCTTTAAAAACTTCCTTGTTTAGTAATTAGGTGAGGGTATGGACCACAATTACAATATTGGTAACTATATTGCACTCACCGTATAATAATACATATATCTTTCAATGAGATCACGGTTGAGTAAGAAAATTACTTTGACCTTGCAAATAAATTGTTGTAGTAAATCTACTTTACCGCACCATCTATATTTATGATCGATATTCATGAAGGTAAGAGGTGCCGTAAACAAAGTAAATATGAATCTTGATAACTCGGACAAAATGTAATTTTTGTTACTTTACTTGTTTAACTTTATCTGTTTATCACCGTTTAATATAAAGCGTATTGAGAAAGAGACTACGATAGACCAACAGTAACAGCATTTTCGAAAAATAGATGTCATGATATATTGTAAACGTTACTCGTATTTATAATAAGCCGAAGTTGTATTAAAGTAAGTAAGGTAAAGTAAGGTAAATATTTGAAAGTAGTGTACCTTATATTCGGCAGCGTCGGCGAGCTGCGCGTTGAGGTCGCGAGTGAGCGCGCGCGCGTCGCTCAGCTGCACGGCCAGCTTGTCGCACTGCCGTGCCAGCTTCTTGCTGCGCGCCACTGCCTCGTCGCGCTCCGCGGTCAACACCGCGCGCACGCGGCAGCTCTCCTCCTGCCGTCCAATATGGGGTTACCGCATCAGCTTTGTGTACAAACGTAGTACGTACACATCAAATAACTCACGCTTATTAATAGCGGGTACTCATTGGTTTTTTTGTAGAAGGTGATCCCTTTCTTATAACGAAAAAATGTCTCAAGACACTTCACAGATGGCAAGCATCCATGCTATTATTATAAATGCGAAAGTGTGTTTGTTTGTCAGTTCGTTTATCGTTCTATCACGTCAAAATGGAGCAACAGATCGATGTGACATTTGATGTGAAGATAGTTGGAAGACTAGAGAGTGGCATAGGACATAGGCTACTTTGTTCGCGGTAAAATATTTCTGTTGAACAGTAAAACATGTTTTAATCAAATAATTTGCAATAATTTACACTGCATTAATAGTCGTTACATGTACACGAAGTTGTGTTAGCCGTTTAGTCAGGTCTATTTAAAAATGAAAACGCTCGAGCGAAAATCTATTGAACCTTGCGTCCTAGTGAAACGCAGCCGCAAATTAGTACAATGTTATTATACAATACTAGTCTTTCGCTGGTAATTAGTCAGCAATTATCTATGTGTAAAACGTATTTTGTTGTCTGTCATTTATTGGACATTTTAGTTATGTTAAATACTAATATTACAAACATTTCTTAAGCTATTCAATAGTTCCATCGGAATATTAAGAAAATGGTAGTCTTATTGTTCATTGTTTTGTTATTTCCATAAAATGAATAATGCATTATTACTTTCAGAGCGCAATAACTCTATGTTCGTCTAAGTATTCGTAGCGTTGAGAAACAATGTTTATTATTAAAGTATAATTACGTCCTGAGTTCATACCTGTACGCTCAATTTTCGTCGCAATAAATCTAAATGTAAGTCTTTTCTTTGCAGTTGCTCTCTGAGTATTCTTATTCGTCGCTGAAGTTGATACACCACGGCTGTCTGGAATTTAATTTATGATCAACGTAATGTTCCAACGATGGTAACGACGAAACGAGTAAACTTAAATGTGTTCGTAAGTAATGATAAATTGCGACAAAAATGATTTATGTTAAGTACCATGCACCACCGTGTCCCAAAAATTTTAATATATCAAACACAATCAAGTCAAAATGCATAATTTCATTACAATATGTGTACTTCAAATCTTATTTATTATTTAAATTCCTTACGAATCCAGGAGTGGAAAGAGAATTGTATAGAAACAGTTGGAATGTTGTATCGATGCTATGCTAAAGGCCATTGCTGTTCAGTTTTTTTCATTATGTTAAGCTAAAAGTATTAAATCATTATGAAAGCGTTCTTGCTGGGCGTAACTACATACTTTTTGCAATCTAATGTTTATTTACTAGATTAATCTGAACATTCTTACTAAGTGTTCGACACGGTCAGACACAGCTGAATTACGTTGTCCAGCTGTGTCGCCAAATACATATTTGCAATACAATATTCTACACTTTTGACTGATTCTAATTAAGAATACTAGTGTATATTTACCTACACCTACTATTAAATCACTATTTGATACCATTTGCGGTATTTAAATGATATAACCGTGGTGATAGAATGATTTCTGGTATGTAATTACTAATAAATGATCTGCAAGCATCATTACGCCATGCCTATTTCTCGTACCGTGCGCTCGGTGGTCGTTACAGTCATTATATAAGTGAGGTTTATAATATAACAGATGTATAAACTTTACAGTTATTATAAGCACGACCAAAACCTACGCCATTCATTACTTTCATGCCAATTCACTAAAATAATTTATAGACAGCTTACTTCTTTTAAATACGGTAAGTCATGGAAAGATCTTTCCCTGCGAAGCCTCGGTAGCGTGCCATAGTATCCGTAATATAGTAGCTATACAAAAATAAACGTATTGTATTTAATGAAAATTTGTTTAAGAATTTAGATAATGGGACTATGACTTTCTCCCATTAATTTTTGATTGAGTTACTAATAGACGTTAATAAGAGTCAGTTCGTGAGTAGATATTCGTTAGTAATAGGACTGTAAAAATGGGACTGTTTGTAATATAAGTCCAGTTAGTATTTGTTAGTATAAGTGCAGTTCGCATTCGTTAAAATCCGCCCTATTAGAGGTGACTGATGCGTGCTCTTCAAGCCTGAGAGGTCGCGTCTGGTATACACGTGGAATCCCATCCACACCCTTCAAACCGAACCACAAGTTATTTTTTTTTGTACTAACAATTGCTTCACGGCAGAAATAAGTC
>DWDZ01000017.1:0-15027 GCA_018245715.1 Passova passova rudex
TCTAATATATCAATCATTTCATGGGGTAATAGTTGACATCTGCTGTCAGTACAAGTTTTAAATTTCGATAATCTTACTTAACTTATGGTTTTGTCATTTTTACGTAAAGCCAAATGAACTACTAAATATAAAAATTATATTAAATGAAACTATATTACCTTAGAGTACTGGGTCCTAATAAGTTCAAAAAAAAGGCCAAAGACAATGGTAGGGAGCAATTTTTAATTTCTACATTATATACTTTTTGTGTTTTATTTGTGGCAGTGTGCGCGCGAATATAATGGCGCGTACTTTTAAACTGATGTAATTAATTTTTATTGTAACTGATATGTCTTAAAGCATTCACCATGTAATTTATTGCTCTGGCTTAAATTTTAATAGCTAAGTAATTGTTATTTATGCGCTTTACACGTTGTATTTGGTTTTCTGATCGTGAATTGGATGAATCATGGAAGTGATTAATCAATGAGAAATAAGAAAGCTGTTTGACAAAAGTATCCTTATTCACAAATTTCTATGTAAATATGTGAATAAACTTTATTATTATAATAATTATTAAATAATTACCTAATACCATTAATAGCTACTGGGATATGAATGAAGTTAAATCCTAACAATTTTTTCTCGAATCGCTCAATAAATAGCATGATAATTGAAACTACATATTTTACAGATTAAAAATGAATAAACGTGTAAAAATAAATAAGTACAAGAAATAAATAAATTTCCTAATTACTTAACCTATCATCATGAAACTTCGATCACATATTCTTGGAGGTATTAGAAGTAACATAGGATACTTTTAAAGAAAGTTTTTTTTTACAAAAGATAAAAAAAATACCTATAGGTAAGCTAGGTAGCTAGTTAAAGTATATTTATTCCACTATATATAGTGGAATAAATATAGTTTCGAACAGAGCATTTTGTACCGTGTGAAATTATTTTTGGTTTTTTAATAAGTAATAATTTCTACCACTTTTTTCACAAGTTTCGGTTGTAAAATTTACTTAAGCAAACATAATTTAAAACTTGGGTTTTTTACTTTTTTGGCAACAAAAAAAAAATTGGCTTTATTTTAGGTCCAAATTTACTGATAATAAACATATGGATAGGTTATATAAAAAAAAAACAGGAATCAACATTTATTTTTTAATTAATAATGAACAATTGAAAACAATATGAATAGAAAAATAAATAAATTCTGGTCTAGGTACCTACCTAGTATTGGACCATACCAAAATAATATTGTAATTATCAGCACTATATGTGGATATCACATTTCTTTATGTTATTTGCTACCTAATAACACTATCCTATCATATATTAAGGTAAACTCTTTTATCAATATAACATTTTGAATAAATATATTAAAAGATTTACCTCATTATCAACAACACAAGATATACTTTTTTGGAATCTTTGGCAAATAGATTAAAATTATCTAGAGAAAAATTGTTTATTGTGCAATATATTTAAAAATATAAAGGCACATTCTTAGCTATTTAACATCTAGCTACAGATCATAATTATATATGCATTATTTAACAATGCAAGTTAATAAATAATATTGCTTAGATTTAATTTACTCTAGTAAAATTCATACTATTTCAGTAATACTGTGTGATAAAATTGTAATAAACAATACTGAGATTATCAAATTGTGCTATATTAGGAAGATCATTGTGTGTTCATGAGTTTCATAGATTTTTCAGGTTTTCTGGCCATATTTTCTTTATCCAGATGTTTCATATAAGCAAGAAAACATGTCCATATTAGACTGCAAAAACTGATAAAAACAATCCTATTTCTAGGAGCTATAAAGCAGAAATTTATCATAGCTACAGCAGGCCAAACTGAGGCTCCAACCTGAAAGGTAACAGAAGTATTATGTAGGATAAGAAAGACCATACATTTCTCATACTGTTATCAAGAGGTGGATAGCTGATTGCTGTAAGTATAAGTACATAACTTATGTTTGATTAAACGGTTTCATTATCATTATCAATGTCAGTCATTGGGATTAATGTACTTTACCTTATAAGTTGGTAGGAATTTGGCTTTCACTTCTGCCACAGCTTCTTCAACTGTCTTCATTTCTAATAAACTCATACCAAAATAAAAACTACACATTGCAAAAGGTGTATATGTGATAGTTTCAACAAATGTCTGCAACAAGTTAATCGGCTTTAAGAAAAATATATTAACAGTGCCACATATAGATAAAATGAAAGAAGCAATACCTTATAATTATGACGTATTAATTTCAATATGAACACTAAATAACATTATCATGAAATCATTATTGGATAACTCTTATGGATATATGGATAACTATATAATATAGTTATATGGATAACTATATTTTACTGTGCAGTAAGACACACTCACTCACCTTAATGATACCAGCTCGTATGGAATTACCTGGCCACATTTTATTTGCGACTGTTAACCAAGTATAAAGAGTGGGAGCAACATAACACGATCCCCAAAGACCATATCGTGCACATTTTAACCAGTCATAATCACTATGTGACCCTGAAGATTTAAAGGTATTTTGATGATTCCGAATGCTTCCTTGAAAGAATTAATTATATAATGAAGAAACGCTAAATGTTTAGCTTACATACCTAAGTCCTTTAATTCAAATGTTTGTTGGATAAAACTTGATAAAGGCCATATTACGCTATAAGATGCCATACCTCGTAATAAAGGATATTTTCTGAATGCTACAAACATTTTACTGTACACGGTCATTTTTAAATATTAATAATTGTTTAAAAAATAAGAAAAAGCTTATTGAAACAATATTTTATATATGATTTTAGTTACATTCTTCACTACCAGAAAATGATACCAAATTAGTTTTTTGGTTTAATGCCAAACTTATACACGTGCATGAATCTACGTAAATTTTTAAATTTTTAAATCCACAAATAGCACTTGACACTGTCATTGCCATGTCGCTTTAGTCGCTTGTAACTGCGCCAGCGCATGAGATTTTGATTTAATGAACAACATTAGCGAACAAGCGAGTTACTTCCTGTTCCTGGTTGCAGTGGTTACCACCACAGAAAATTTTAATGGTTCTTAGTTTTAAACGTTGCATGTGCCTATAATTCCATCCTTTTTATCGAACTTTCATTAATTATTCCACCTGATTACTACTGGTAAGAAAGAGGAGAAAAAATTAAAAATGAAAGACTTATGTAAAGTAGACGCTTAAAAAAATATTTTAAGTGTTTTAAGCTCTTGCAAACTAAACCGTTAACTATGGGATTCGTTTTATTTATTGTAAAGCTTTCTAAACGGAAAACACATTTCCTTCTATGCTTGCCACCTTAAATAGCTGCCTATTCATGATCGTAGGTAGACCAGGTATTTGAATTCTCGTCATCATATTCTCTTCGATTATCATTTTCCAGATTATCTAATCTAAATCGTAAGTTTCTACGTTACGTTCTTCTGGTTTAATACAGCTGTACAACATCTGTATGTACAACCTACTAATGTAAGGTGTTACACTAATGGATAAGGTATAATCAATAAATAAATCTGTTGGCCACTTAAATTATCTCGATTTACTCCTCCTTCATTTCTTTGTTATTGAGGATAATTGTCTCTGGAACGTTCTCAGGTAGCCATTGTAAAAGCTGTAATTATAAGGCAACGGTCGTACTCACTCATCAGTTACATGGATGAAACACAAACTATCTTTATATCCAAAGTTAATAACATTAAGGTACCTTACAAATAATGTAAAACAAGTTGGATCCACTGGCAACTCTTAGAGTACAGAGCAATAGACAGTTCATCTCTTCAGCTTCAGACTGAAACAGCTAGCAAAAATGATAATGTCACTGTCATTTTTCCTGCTATGCAAGGTCGCACTGATTTAATATAACGAAAAGAACAACTAAATCTATAGTAGCGAAAGATTTTAACATGTAAATGTTTAAGACAATTAAATAACAGTATTGATATCAGTTATTTAATTCTCTAATATACATACGGTTTCAGCAGTTTTTTATTACTGTTATTCTACAATATTATGAGTTGAATACAAAATATATGCAACACTAGATTTAAATTAAAATGTCTAGCAATTCCCTATTATTTTCAATAAATAATGAAGGTAAAGTGTACGCGTTGTCCACAAGCGGCTCGTGCTGGAGAGAATTTATGTATCTCGGCTTAGAATTTAAGACATTATCAGCGGTACCTCATTTTTTATGGGCAGTGGGTGGTGACCGACAGATATATCTCCACGTTCACGGATTAGAAATACCAATAAGAGTAAAAGAGGAGTCTTATGAAAATGAGAGGTGGCTACCATTAGAAGGTTTCAGTGGAAGACTTTTGCCCACAGACAGATACCATTTTTCTTCACAAGATGGGACAAAAGATAAATCCATTGATTGCATTAGGTTGCCCTCCATGGCATGGCAGTGGGAAGGTGATTGGCAACTCGAATTGACCTTAGATGGTCAACCCCTGGACCATGATGGGTGGAGTTATGCTGTTGATTTTCCTGCTCAATTTGGAGCTGTTAAACAATGGAAATCTTGTGTTAGAAGAAGAAAATGGATAAGATATAGGAAATTTAGTGCAATGAATTCCTGGTGTGCTATAGCTCCACTTCACAAAGACCCTACACAAGAACCCTTTATAGATGTAAGCATTGGTGGGAATCAAGTGCCACATGCCTCGGCTGGTTCTTTAGCAGTTTGGGCTATAACAGCACATGGACGTGTTATGTGCAGGTCGGGAGTGAGTACTATTTCACCAGAAGGATTGAAATGGATAAACGTAAGCATTCCTCCAAACTGTGATATTAAACAGATATCGGTAGGTCCTACCGGCTTAGTGTGGGCATTATTGTGGACTGGAAGAGCTATTATTAGAAAAGGTGTAACAAAAGATTGCCTCACAGGAGAATCATGGCTGGAAGTTAAGTCTCCAAGTGAAACTAAATTATCCGTGGTGTCTGTTGGATACAATGCCGTGTGGGCTGTTAGTTCTGATACCAGAGTGTGGTTTAGAAAAGGAATAGATGGCAATACTGCAGGGACTTCTGAAGGGGCTGCCATGGGGAGTGGCTGGTTAGAAATCAATGGTAATATGGTCCACATATCTATAGGACTAAATGATCAAGTATTTGCTATTGGAGAATCTAACAAGTGTATCTATTGGCGCAGTGGTATAACACCAGCAGAATTAACAGGTAAAAGATGGAGAATGGTTCAGGCTAATATGCAACTAAGTCGCACATCTAGTTCTGCTAGTATAATATCTTCTGCCTCAAATCCAAAACATCATAGCCTTAATTTATTGAATGAAAATACTCCAGAATTGAAATCCACTATACATTTACGGAATTCCTGGGAAGAGTCCCATTCCGCACCTATAGAAAATACTTTACCAATTAAACCTTCCCGAGAGCTAAGGCCAAAGAAAAACACAAATGTCGAAAATATTGATTTGACAGGTAAGAGTTATGAAACTACATTAAAAAATCCTCGGGCATGGAGTCCTGTTAGAAGTGTTGGTTCAGTGGTGGGTATGGAGGCACAGCCAGATAGTGATAGCAGTGTCTTTGATGTTGATTCTGGAATGTATTTTGATGAGGAAGTGAGTCAGACCGCCTGGGGTACTTGTGACACAAATTGGTCTTATGTAGAAGCTGGTGCTTGCTGTGTTGATGCAATGCAAGTACCACACTGGTTTACAGATTCTAAAAACGCTCATAATGCTGATATAACAGCAAAATGGAGATTTCAGATACTTGAAAGTCTCAGGAACAGAAATAATCAAAATGTAGACTTGTCTAACTATGGATTAGCAATTGAAGAGAAAGGATGGACTCGTAGTTGTGAGGCAAGATTGGTTAGTTCCAATAATTCAAGTGAAGACTGTATTTTGTCCTTGTATTGGCATACTTCAGAGAATATAGGTACACTATCTGTGTTCCAGCCTGATGGAACTATACAATTTATTATAAATCTCGGAGAAGTCACCAGTATTACAACATCGTCGGAACCAGGTTGTCCGAGAATAACATTGACAGTCCCAAATCATACCAAAGATTTTATCAAAATACAATACATTTCTGAAATGGAACAAGAAGAATGGTTAAGTGTACTTGTTGACATAACTTCCCAGATTAATGGTCTCTCTAGTAGACCATCAAATAATTCGGTTTGGGCAGTCACCAACACTGGCGATATACTATGTTGGGATCCACTTCCTGCAAAACTGAATGCTGAAAAGAATGGCAGCTATGTAAAAGAATTTCAAGTCTTTGGCAAAGATATAGTTCCTGGATTTGTGACAACATTACACAACAACTTTCCACCAGGAAGTATTTTAAAAATAACAGGAAATTTATTTGATGAAATAAACAGATTTCATTTAAATCTCCAGGGACCAGAAGTGAAAAAACAGAGACACAAAATAGAGACAGAAATAACGGAAATTCCATTACATTTCAATGTAAGATTTGATGAATGTACTGTTGTCTGCAATACAAAAAAATCAGGACACTGGGGAGTAGAAGAACGGCATGCACTACCATTGACGCCAGGCCAAGAGTTTAGTATGAAAATCATTTGTAATGATATTGGATTTACGATTATAGTAAATGACCAAAATTATTGCTCATACAAACACAGACTGAGCCCTGAAAGCATTACATCAGTATTAGTTCAAGGACCACTAAAATTATTTACTATGGAGTATAGCTCTACAAATGTTATAATAGGGCCAGATGAAATGGTGTGGCGAATGATGGGTGGATACTTGCGAAGAGTAGAATGCTGTCAGAATGGTATTGTTTGGGGTATATCACATGACCATAGAGCTTGGGTATACACGGGTGGCTGGGGCGGTGGGATACTCAAAGGTATTGTCTGGTTTTCATTGTTTTGCCACATTATATTTTAATGTATTTTATATTTACAATTTTATGCACAGGTATTGGTAGTAATGAAGGCATCAATGCAATGACCGATACACAAACTTATTGTGTATATGAGAATCAGAGATGGAATCCTCTATCTGGATATACATCAACAGGTCTTCCTACAGATCGCTACATGTGGAGTGATATAACAGGAAAGCATAAGAGGACTCGGGAACACACTAAATTGCTAAATCGTCATTGGCATTGGGTATGTTCCTCTCTTCCTCCTCCCTTCCTCATTTTTATTTTTACTATTCGGGTCTAGGTTAATATGTAGTAATATGTAGCTGTAGGTAATATGTAGCTTTAACAAAAATATCATAACCAATAGCTTAAAAAAATATATGATTTTAGATATCAGAATGGATGATTGATTATGGGACCCCTGGTGGTGTTGATAGTGATGGATGGCAATATGCTACTGACTTCCCAGCTCCCTATCACGGAAAAAAGATATTTACTGATTGCGTTCGACGCAGGCGTTGGTATCGTAAGGCTCAGATTATTACTGAGGGTCCATGGGTTCGAGCTGGAAGCACTGGATTATTGGACATTTCTTTATGGGTATGTTAGCACTTTTTTCATTTACCTAAAAATGTAACTTCCAATGCAAAGTTAAAAGACATCGTTCATTGGTATTAATATTACAGGCAAACAGTGAAGAAGTCTCTGTGTGGGCTGTCACAATAGGAGGTGATGCTATATATCGAACTGGAGTTACATTGGCCTCACCTTCAGTAAGAACTTACCAATTCAATAATGTTACGAATTGAATTATTCAATATGTTCAGGTTACTTTATATATAACTTGTTTGTCTTTAGGGTCTTCATTGGGAACACATTAACAGTCCGCAGTCTCTGATTGCTATCAGTATATATGACAATATAATTTGGTCAGTAGGTAGAAAAGGTGAACTTTATTATCGAGATAGTGTAACAAAGGAAAATCCTGGAGGTTCCAGTTGGAAGCTAATTGAGGCACCAAAATGTAATTTTGCTTTTACTCAAAAAACCGTACTTGGTGCGAAAGCGGTATCGTTAACAAGAGGTGCCGCTTGGGTCATTCTTTCTAACGGTATGATAGCAGTGAGAACTGAAATATCAAAAGAAAAACGGGAAGGCAGACAATGGAAGTATTTAACAGGTATGAGTAATTAATTATATGTGCAATGTTCATTATGATAAAATTTTATATATATTTTATATTTCAAGTACAAAATGATATATATTTATTGGTGCATTTTAACTTAGTTGTGTAATCCTAGTTCATTTGTGCGACACAAATGTTGTTTGACCCGTTTTCAGACTGCGAGTTGACGTTCAAGCACGTGTCGTGTATGGGGCAAGAGGTGTGGGCGGCGTCGAGCGGCGGCGCGCTGCAGCGGCGACTGGGTGCCACGCCCGAGCAACCGCTTGGCACGGCGTGGCAGCCGCTCATGCTCAGTGCGCTGCACCACGTCTCTGCCAGAGGCTCCTCGGCCACACAATCATGAGCTATCTTATTATTACTCCAGTCAAATATACTTATATATCTATCCTTTTTTTAAATACCAGGTAGCTATAAAGCATTAACCAAATCATTTATTGTGTGTTCCAAAAAACAAGCATTCTACTTATTTACTTGTATTGTATTATTAAAATTTTTACCCAGTGGACGATAAATATTAGGTACATACAAGCATTTTAAAAATATATCTTATAACTAGGTAACGTTAAGTTTCCTAAGCTGGTTCATATTGGGTCTATAATTTCGTGCGATAATAGGAAGGATATTTCAGATTTCAGGATTTTCAATCAGTGTTGTTTGTTTTCTTTATTACTTATTCTTACCAACAATGATAGATGAAATCAGTTGTACGGCTCAAAACATTGTTAATCTATCTGTAATTTGTTTAAAAACATACTACTTCCATATTTCCCGTAGGTTTATAATTTTGCACATTCCGTTTTATTATTAATGTAACCGTATTGCGTCGTTTTTCGTAGTTTTATGCATTACTATTCCATGAAATTAGCTGAAATGTGCTTTTTGAATACTATTTAAGTATTCATTATTTTAGTGTGTATTATAAATGTAGTATATTTCCAATGAATAGTAGATACTTGATACAATTGATTTATTATTTAGACTGATCTTGAAAGTTTGATGGAAGTCGGTATTAGATAATCACATGTGGCTAGTATAAAGAATCAGTAATTTGAGGTACTAATATATATTGAAAAATAATGAAGGAATAAGGAAGAAAGGAAGGATAGGCAAGCTAATAACGGTTGGCAACTGAGATGTATTCAATATATCGTAGAGACCGAGAATTAGTTTTTATAGCAGGAACGAAGCGTTTATTAAATATACCTACTAGTACCAGTATAATTCACTGCACCTTGGTGCTTCACTGTACATCATCAGAAGTAAAATAATAAGTTTTCATTATAATTATTAATTTATATACATATACGTCATTAATTTGAAAATTATCTTGTTCTTAGTAGAACAATGGTTTAATTCCACAGATAAGTAACAAAATAGGAACTCGTGACTCTCATTAATACCCGGTTCACGTGTTGTTTCAATCACGTGCCCTTTCTTCGTGCGCTTTTGAACCAAATGTCAACATCAAGGTGCTGTAGTGTATTTTGGTAAAAATTGTGTTGCTTCAATTTTACGCTTCGCGTGAAACGGAGGGCAAATTGTAATAATATATGTTGACTTATTTTGAAAGCGATCCTTTTGTTCTAGTATTTTATGCATTCTAAACAATAGTACTTCACAGTAGTGAAGATAAGTGGTTTGCAGAATTCGCCGGTCTCATGTTTGATTAATGACCATTTGATACTTTAAGAGGTCTCTGTTAATTTTAGGTATTTTTTCTCAAAGCGTAACATGAATTTCGAATTACTATACAACAATATTGTAATTTAGTGATTTTATGTATTAATGATTATTTGTAACATTATTTAGATTACTATATTACAGGAATGTAGTTCTAGTCACTTTTGTGTAATGTTCCTTAATTTTAATATTGAAGCTATTATTATGATCTTATAATAAATAAAATCAAAATGTAATCTATATATATAGGCTTTAATTCTGAAGTGATAAGCTTATAATAATTATCAATGGTTATAATCTGCATTACCTTCAGTAGTCTTCGTTCGAAAGGTAAAAAAATGGTACATACATAGGAAGGTTTAAGGTAGAATGCAATTTTTTTATAAGTATTATACATTCCAATGGAATTCCAGACAGGAATCAATAATTTAATTTATTAAAGTAACTATATGTTCACAGTGAGCACTGCGTATAATGTAATCGCATCTTTAGCAAGTACCTATATGTGAAATGTAACTGCTCTATTACAATGTAATGCTTTTACCATTTTCGGCAGTGTTTAGTATTATTATGATTGGCTATGAATAAAACATTTGATATTCCAGAAAAAAAATGGTCATTTTAAAATTTATATGTAATTTTCTTTCGGGTATTGTATATGGTGTTCTTCAATATTAACTGTTGAGGCCTTTCACGTAACATTGAAATTGTGGTCCTTGTGACTTAATTGAAATAAAAACATGTCTTACATTCCACAATCTTATACATAATACCTCAGTTAAATTACTCACAAAGCCAACGTGGCCGGTGGGCATGGCCCTTCAGTGTGTAGCTTATACATTACCTGGGAAATCGGGTCCCTAATTCTGTTTTAACGTAATTGTCGAGAGTTGGTTGTATTTGAAAATGCAGTCGACAATAGCAAAACTGCAAATGTGGAGTGTCTGCAGCAGTCACAAAACAATTATTTAAGAGTAGATTCAATTTAATTTGAGGGGTTAAGTTTAGTTTAAGTTAAAATTAAACAAAACCGAATATAACTACAAATAAAAGAATTATATGAAGAACTTTTTTTTATTTATTATATTAATTTGGTGCAACAAATAAGACTGATTACTATTAAGGATATTAACTTTACTTTTTGTATGATAATTTTAAACAAACGGCCCGCCCTGTCTTTGCCAGTTTTTTTTTCCGATATGGCGTTTGCGTTTCATTGCACGCACGCACGCGACGCACGAGGTGTCAGTGTTAAATGACAAATTATTTTCACTGCGGTTTATCTTTTCGAAACATAGCGCTGTGGGTTGCTATCAATAACTTAAAAGATACTGAACTTTACATTGAAAACATTTTTATTTATAGTATTTAGATCTCGTAGGTCTGTTAGAAATCAATGGGAAAATTAAACAAAATCTACTGTCACACGCCTCATTGTATTAGCAACGTGTTACAACAAGTAATCTAATTCGTAACGAATGAAATGATTGGTGGGATCGTTCTGTATCCGCGGATATCCGGCCACTAAAGAATCTTGCCCACCAATATATAATGTGTTGTATATCTTCCAGTATACATCTCGCACTTTCCTTGCAGGATGGAATAAGCCCTGGAACAAAGCATAATTAACAGTACAGCATTGTAAAAAACAAGCAATGACGGTAAAATTAGTTGTAATTTTTGACATTAAGTCTACATCTTAATCCATTAAAGCTTAGAAAATCTACCTGTTACCGCATCCGAATAGTATCCGTCAGCTTACAGTATTTACACCCAAATGGTAATGACGTTGGTCAGTCGCCGGTCGGCGCCGAACAATCGTCGGGAAATAAGAACACTTCACCTATGTTTATGTATGAGTTTTATGACATATCCTCTGTGCCCACAACATGCCCATTAACAGTAATTAATTAATAAAAACCTTTATTCGTTTTAATATTAATTCAGGAGTATCACTAGAATGCTCCTAGTAAGCGTTGTTTGAAAAAAAATTGTCAGTTATATACCTGCAAAGCGTACTGCAGTATCTTAATGGGACCCAAAGCGACCCGCATACCCTCCACCGCGTCCATGAAGGCCTGCACGAGATGCGGCGAGGTCTCGAAAATGTTCGGCCACACGTGATTCAGTAGGATATAATGAGCGGCGGTCGGCTCATTGTCCGATCCAAAAAAGAACAGATAAATAACCAAATGAGAATGGAAAAACGGCAAAAATGGTAAAATAAAGGAAGCTTCAATTGGACAAAGGCGCCGAAGAGGGATAATTCGTCGGGGATATGCACCAATTGTCACCGTTTTGCTCGTATTTTTGCGCCGTTTGCGGTGACAGGCGGTCGGCGCGGACGCGTCGCCGAGCGCGGGCTGCGATAAAATTGTCACTCGTCCAGCGGTCACCGGGCGCGCACCGCAGCGCCGTAACTCTCGCCGCCGTCGCGTCAATCCCTCTCAATTACCTTAAAATCCTTTAAGAAATCGTCTTAAAACTACCCGCCATGTTTACTGCGCCATTATTTAAATCATTTAAATATCAACTTTACTATATCAACTGTAGGTACTGTAAAATAAATTAGATATACTAAAGCCATGAGCCATTTTAACATATATGTACATAGATTTACTTAACCTATAATTGAATATCTTAAACCTGTTCAGCTTTTTAACCTTAGTTTCTTTTAAAATTCCGTAATCTCCTCTGTTAAGAACGAAAAATGAAAATCATTCAGCGTACAATTCGATTAAATTGTAGAGATTGATTTCTTAAACCAGAGTGTAGCTATAGTTTAACTTTTAAGTGGCTTAAAGTTGAAAGCAAATAAGATGATTGTCACAAGTGTTTGTCCTCTTAGCCGGAAATAGTAGTTGTAAAACTGTATACAAAGGAAATAAAACACAATAGTGATAGATACTTAAAACAGTACACAAAAAAAAAGGAAAATAGATTGAGATAGATAGTTATCAACTGTCCATATTTTTCTTCCTCATCGGCAGTCTCTCTCGTATCGTTTGTCGCAAATCCAACAATGGACCGTAGCCAATCGCGTCGAACAGATATCATAAAATCAACGTTTAATATTCGACACCAGCCACAACCGCAATAAATGTCCAAATATTTGTCGCAAAGCATTTCGGTGAATTCAAATAAAACCGTGACTAAAGGCCCTAGTTGAATCCCTAGAGATGGGTCAAGCGACTGTACTTTTCGTGTGCACGTTTAAAAGTGAATTCTATTTTGTTCGCCATAAGAATCATAATTGATGAAACTACGGTGTCACATTTCACGCTAGAACGAGCCATAAGAATTCTGCGCTCAAACAGTATTATATTAGGATACATTTTACACTAACGAAACTTGTCGTTGCAGAAGAACGGCACAAATGAAGATCAACCGTCCGTGTTGGGGATAAGGTTGGCTTTTGCGTGGTGGTACCCACAAGTAGTGGTTAAGTGGACAAGTGTAATGGTAGATTCGCAACGGCTAATATTTTGCGGTGATATTGGCTAGTAGATGCCGGATAATATATTGGGTTTGCGTCCCGCCGCGAAGTCGCGTCACGCCGGTATTCATATCAAAATTAAATATCTCCTCGAGGGGAGCGGAAGAATTTGTACAGATAATACCCATATTGTGCCCTTCTGATTGTTTACACTTGATACGTTTAGGGAAAAGGAAAACATTTTAGGATTTAGACAGGAATAACAATGGAATAAGTGTAAGTACAACAGGAAAGAAAGACTGCATGCAATGTGAGCAATTTGGACACAAACTACACATCTACGACTGTATTGAAGATTAAGATCATGAACTATGTAGATCTAATCCATGTGTGTACATAGGTTTCCTGGTGTAATAATAACAACAACAACAACAGCAACATACCATCACGCCAGATCCCTAACGGGGAAGGCAAAAGGCACCGAGTGCCAAATATCTCTGTCCTTGCAAACCTGACGCGCTTCGACTATATTCATCAATTTAATAATAACGAAAGTCCAACACTAGGTAAAAGTAGGTAAAGTTACTTAGCGAACCAAAGAAAAATAAAAACATATTTTCAGGCGAATATAATCAATATAAAATTGTATTACACTATAGCGATTGTAAAGGAAATAATGAAACCCCAGATAAGCCGCAAGGCGCGGCTTCACGGTCACCTCCGCGCGACAATGCCGCAGTGTTCACGCGTCATCGGCAAACTCCAGGGCTGCGATACTCCCCAATTGAATACTCGCCAACTCTAAATACAACAGAAGTCTCTAATTAAAACTGCAAAATTTTACTAAAATGAACGTACATTTCACCAAAACGACACTAAGAATGCATCAACAAAATATTATTGTAATCATAAATACATTCACTTGCTTTGCTTAATAGAAAAATAAATAAGAACTGTTCAGACTTAATATTAGTTGCTAGTCGTGAATAATCTGAATATTTAGCTAAGATCATCCCTTGAACAAAATACTTCACAAGTAAAGTTGATTGTAACCAGACCTCAAAAATGAAGTCGAATATGACATTACTTTGACTTTACATAGAAAGAAAAGCCAAGTTTCCAATACTTAACTAAAGTATTGCAGCGTTGAAAACAATGGAATCTCAAAATTTATAAAAACAATAAATTAAATACACAACTCCAATCTCATGTTTACACGAAATGAATGATAGCATAATGATTTCGAATGAATGATACTACGCGGAGCATCTGAATGATTTCGATGGACCGTTCACTCACTTTCATTTTACACGTTAAATAAAAAACCAATACGCTCCAATACATTAACAGTTTGATGACGATCAAGCTATAAATGATTTATTACGATCGATAACCCTATTTGAATAACGTGTAATAATGAACATTAAACTCTTTGTAGAGCTGTCGTTCTACATGCATTTTTCAATATGACATGACATCATCGCAATTCGTTTACCAAGCACAATGCTTTCTAGATAATCATTATTTTTATCCGTACACTTTTTCACCACATAGGAAATTAGTAACAGAGCTCCACTGGAAGTTAGAACAGAGCCGCTCTCTGCATATACTGTTAGGGAACCTAAAAATCTGACGTATTTCATCTACATCGCCATCTTAATCCAAACACACCATTTTTGGTGGATTAAAGTCTAAAATTAAGGACTAAAATCAGATAATTTATATTCTCATCGAAAATGGAAAAGTTGCCAAAGTTATTTGATACCTTAAAAGTGTCCAACTTCTGGCCATCTTATGCAATAA
>DWDZ01000018.1:0-14992 GCA_018245715.1 Passova passova rudex
TAACTGTATCGAATATCGAATCACTTTACATAACATGTTTGTTTTTATATCTAACACTTTTAAGAGATAAATTATGTTATTGAGTTCTCGTATAATTGCCGAAGGTAATATACCGCGTTCCTGGGTTTTAAAATTTAAGATGTAACTGTAATTCTAATTGAGTTTCTTGCTCCAATACTCAAATACTGTAATTTCGTTAAGGGGATATAATAGAAGTTAAATTGTAATAAACAAAACCTGCTGTAACATGATAATCGGTAACAAGGTTTGTCTGTCCGTAGTGAGACATCGTGAGCGCCCAGGGACGCTTGTGAGCATGCATGCTGTGGATATCCTGCCTTCTGGCACACCGAGCTTTTAGAAAGTGGGATTTCCCGGCAAGCTCATAACACACGCGGAGAGACAAAATAAATAAAACAATTGACGTACATATCTTTGAGAAATAATGTCAAAAATATCTCGACCTAATTCAAAACGATTAAGTCGGCTCAAGGACTCAATAGCATTTTTGTTAGTTTTTAAATTGTAAACATACCTGTTATCCTATCAAGTTTTCCCGATTTCAAAAAATTGGCAATATATCCAGCTACGTGCGCACCAAGACTGAAGCCTATAATGTGGAACAGGGATAGCTGGAATTTATGTTCCTTTACCAACACGTCGACGAATTGCGCTAGACATTTACCAACAAGTTCCGTATTGCCGGCAGATTCATAGTAACACGGCTCTCTTGCTATTGGATTGTAATCTACTGATATCACGTTGTAATCAAAGTATTTCATATAAACTGAAAATAGTTTACGTACATCAATAATACCTGTAGTATACTAAACGTATAATTATTAATTAAAAATGTAGAATAATTGACTTACAATGTGATGCGATGATGTGTTAATTATAATTGAGGATCCATTGTGGTCAGACACACCTTTAAGTGTGCCGTGCTTTCGATACTATATGCGTACATATTATATCGTAATCGTTTCTACTATGCGTAGATAGACATGAGGTTCGTGAACGAAATTTTGTCTTTATCGATCTAAGTACTTCCTACGATTTGCATATACTATCTGCATTACTAATGCGGACTTAAAACACGGAGCAAGATTTGATACGAACCTGGCCTTATTTCCGTATTCGGTGAATAATCTTTATAACCCGTATATCCGTGAATAAGAACCTTAATTGGCGCGTCTTTTGCCCATGGAGCCTTTTCAATAGAGTCTGGAACGTTCGCCACTATCTGATACGGACTATCTATGTTAGATCTGTGAAGAAATCCAAACAGTCGTAAAAGCTAATCAAGACATGCAGCGATAACAAACCGGATATATTTGCTTAGTTGCAAAGTAATTCTTGTGTATTATCATCATAAACTTGTTTTGTGTACAACACAAAATCCTAAATGGCCTTTATTGTAATCATTTTGTTACATTTTTGAAAGGGAATTTGGATGGCAGCGCCCGTTCGATGTGAGCGGATAGACACCGAACGACATCACTTCTGTGAACTGTCTTGAATAAAAATCGACGGACACAAGCAGCGGTGGACGACTTGATTCAAAAATTCTTATGAGTGTCGCTTGCTTCCCTACTCCACTCCACTTCACTCTCAGCCATCCGAAACGCGTTATAACTCGAACAACAACACGGGCTGTGTGTCGTGAATAATTCCTATTTTAAATTAGTAATGTGTTTTTCACAATACAATTATTACCCTAATATGTTCACGGACTCGGGTTACTTATTTACTTATTATCGGGTTACGACTTACTTATTGTATTTATTTAAGATATTACAATCCCTGTTTTCATTATCACACAAACATAACTTTAATTTCAACGGCATATAATAAGTGACAGCGGTTTTGGTACAAAATCTATGAAAATTATCAAAAATTTGCTTAACACGTACTCGTACATACACTCACCTGGTATAAAGCCAAAAGGTTATATTTTCATTCGGACATTCCAGGGGAGGAGACACGCACGAGGACGCCACAGTAACAAAAATTACTGCAAATTTGAGTTTATTATAATAAATTCGTATTTATTGATTACAGCGAATTAATGGTAACAAAAATAACAGTAGTTATTTCGTCAGTGTGTAAAATATCAATTATCTATTTAGTATTTTATTTATGACACTTAACTAATCATACACGAAGAAACGCATTCGTAAAGACTCTTATTTTGAGATGCGACCCTTTTCTAGCAAATAGTGGAATAGAAGGATCGATAAAAATGATCACACTGAAAAGATATTTAAAAATAGATACTTACATAAATAAATAAGGGAGGTAACTTTCACAGATATGTAATACATTTTCCAAGTTAAATAAATATCATTTAGATTATATTTGGTAACGGATGAATTCATTCAAATGAAGACATCCGATCAGCTCTTTGAAACAAAGAAAACTGAAGAATTGCTCCTTGAAATTTTCAGTGTGTTGATTCCTAATCTAAAACCCCATTTCACGGAACGTTATAGAGAGCGTGAATAATATCGTTCACATTGCTCTGCGTGAGCTTTATCTGACTAGTTAAAATTATAGATCTCTTCCCAAATTTTTTTATAGTCATAAAGGTCAATCTTAAATTATTTACAAATCTTGCACGTTTGTATTTTTTGTGTGTGGATATACATATACATTACACAAATATTTGTTTGTTGTCTGTGAATAAAATAAACAATATATTACCTTATTAACGGTAATTTGTACAATCCGAAAGGTATCCAATTTTACAATTTAATGAGCTATTATAATGTTATAAACACATACGGATTACAAAATTCTATTAATTAATGAATATGTGATATTTACTTAGATCCTAAAAAAGTAAAAAACTTACTTTCAAATACACGACAGACTGCCTTTAAAGGGTGAAAGAAACAAAGATGAGATAAGTAAACTTATTAAAATCGTAAACCTAATGTTAAACCTCTCTATAACAACATTGTTCCAAATTATGTTAATTGTGGAAAACTTATCGACAAACAAGCCAGTCGCGCGATCTTATCGTAAATAACATGTGTTTGAACAGTTCGCGACGTTTTATAATTGTAACAGAATTCTCGCGTAGATAGTGAACTTGTTTTCTTTTCTCACAAGTGCACCGTAAATTACATAGTAGTAAAGTACCTATACATCCTTGACGGTTAATGATGATTGCCCGAACATTGAGGTTCAGCGCTTACCAAGTCAATATCAACGAGAATACTAGAAAAAAACATTGTGCTAGAAAGTATTTATAATACTTGGCCATTGAAATAAATTGTATGTATTATACTTGGCCATTGAAATAAATTGTATTTATGATACTTGACCATTGAAATAAATTGTATTTATAATACTTGCCATTGAAATAACTTATTCCGTGGTTGTTTTATTTTTGCTTGATTTCTCATATTTGTTTTCTATTTGGCAAATCAATATGATAAAAGGTCAGAGACTAAAATTTGAGCTTGTGTGTGAAATTGAAACCCCAACCCAGTTACGTTAGTTAATAGATGTTGTTAAATTAATTGTTACAAGTAGGTAAATTATCTAAAGTATATAGTTTCATTCATGAAGTATGTAGTTTCATTCATGCCCCTCTCTAATACGAGTAGTTTAAGACTTTAAGAGTAATTGTAGTATTTCCTACTGACCCGTATTTTTTGTCCGTATCTCACACAAAAACAATAATTCTAGCTACGTCTGACCATAATCGTTAAAATACATCCATCAATGGCAGTATGGCTTAACACTTCTGTATTTAGAAAATCTGGAAGCGATAGGTATGAGGTATAAAGGAGAAAACATACACACTACATTTGAAGGTTCATACTTCAAAACACGCAGAGGAAACGCATTTTGGACAAGATATACTATTTTCATGTCAACCTGTGGGTCGCAAACGTATTAAAGTAGGTGTATACACAATAATTACGGTGTGTTATAAAAAGTATTATTTCTATATCGACGGATTTATAGAGATTTTTATAGGCAATCCACAAAATGTTTTTGGACTATTTTTAAATTATTTAATACATATATACATAACATCACGCAAGGTTCCGAACGGGATAGGCAGAAAACACCGAGTGCCAAATAGCTTTGTCCTTGCAAACCTGACGCGCTAAATTATTTAATAATCCCTATTTTTCTTCTCGAGTCACACACACTGAGTCAAAGTATATTCTAAGTACACCTGCTGTCCATTTCCTGTTTGCGTTAATTACACTCGTACCATTTCTAGAAATGTAAGATATTTTAAACAAAAGCTTGTAATCTAAATCGGATAGATTTTTAGTTTAATCTGGATAAATTAACACATATATGCAAATAATTTTATGTTACTACGTATAAGAATTTTTCAAAGATTGCACAAATTAGAAAAGACCTTGGGGTTGTCCTACATTCTACATTATAATTGGTTAGTCAATTGAATTCTAGTGTTAGAGGGATAATAAAAATTACATTATTCAGAATCATTTTATTGTTTATACAAATAATTAAAGTCAGTCGGTTCTTTTGAACAGGAGACGCATTTGGCACTTTGTTCACTAATTAATATGGCTCATAAAATAAAATAAAAAACAGTTTATTAACATGACACGAAATTAAGAGCTCTGGCTGTAATTGTACTTCTTTAAAACTTACGAGTAAATTAATAAACAACTTCTACAACAAAGTAAGCGTATTTTGTTCAGTATTATTAGTACTTACAGGCAGTACTTATTCTTGCAGGTTTCAGGCAGAGTTCTTCATTAAGTGTCTTATTTTATCGCTTACTTTCAGTTCGACATGAATTTATTGTTTTGCACTCAGTGACAGGTAATGTATGTTTTCATCAAAATCAGTCTCTTACACAGAAGTGGAAAAAATCGCGTGTTTGTAAACAGTACTCGAGTCTGATCAATTTTAATAAATGCGCTGTACAAAAGGTAAATACAATTTCTACAAAAATCTTAATGCTACATATCTACAATGTTTTCTTGACATATATTTACAGTGAGGTTTGTAGTATGACATTTTTAATAACCTAATAAAAAAAATCCCTATGTACTTAAAACCAAGTACATAGTTTAACAAGATATGGCAAGAAATTGAAACTAGATAGACCTTGATACAAGATCCCAACAATTTTGTACAAAATATTTAAATTTAATTATAGATTTATTTACAAAACATCGTTTATATTAAACGTATTCTTCGGACGGTTTAGGTGTACCGTTTGGAAGTCTTAATGAGGAAGACATTCGGCCATTGACTGAGTCTGGTAATTCGGCAATATCTTTAAAAACTCCGATCATACTTTCAAAGTTAGGACCCCAGTTTAGTAAGTAATCCCATCCAAGTGGAGCTGGTGCTGGAGATCCGTTCGCTTGTCGGTATAGCGCTGAACCTACATGGGGTGCCAAATCATCATCTGAAGCAACTAAAGTACTCAATGACCCTCGAAACGAGGAATCGAAGCTTTCATAAGGAGGTGGTAATATAGGCTTTTTATTGTTACTGCTGCTGCTTACATTTTGTCTTCTTACATCTTCAGGTTTATCTGCGCTGATACTATTATTATCATATTCTATTTCCGAACACGTGAAACTATCATTTCCACTTTCATCGTCAGAACCTGTAGAGCTTCTGTTATCGACAGGCGGTGAATGATGCCTGTGTGACATGTGATGGCTAACTCCACCGCCTCGAGGTGCTTCGCTCGAACTAGAAACTGCATCTAAGGTAGAAACTAAACTTGAAGTTCGTTGTCTAGCATTCATTCTTTCTATTTCTTCTGCTGTTAACCCTACTGCCCCCGAACCTACAGAAACCACTTGTGGTACTTGAGGTGGAGCACTAGGTGTTTTCCTACCAGCAGATGAACTTTGACCACTTAGTTGTGACATAACAGGGCTATTTAAACTACGTTCACTATTACTATGTAAAGCATCTTTACCAACACCTCCAGAACTCGATGTAGTCGCTAGTAAAGCGCTTTGTAAAGGCTTTCCTGATATATCGTGAAGAGTAAGAATTCTCGGTTGTTGACTTAATTCACTACTGGGTGAAAGCCGGGCAAGTGGTGTTGTCTGATGTTGCCTAGGCTGAGGGGGTGCCTGGGATGCTTGTGGTAAAACTCGCGGTGGGTACCCACTTGGATGATGAGGTGAATGTCTATGCTGAGGAGTTTGATGTTTATGATGGTATCCTGCTAAGGGTGGTGGTGTAGCTTTGTATTTTCGAACCCCAGCAGCTTCACGAAACCCTTTGTAATGATAAACAATATCAATATCTGATGGAGCAATTGAACTTGCGTTCTCAAGATCATAATGTTCTGGTACTTCTGAGTTTAAATCCATGCCACTAGGATGATCATGAGTATGGTGTGATGTATTTGTCGATGGTGGCGGAGGAGGATGATGGTCCTCTCGTAATGCGGGACTTTTTCCTACTACTTCTCTCTCTATTATATCCGGACGTTGCGGTCTCGGTGGATCAATATTCATAATTTCTCGATCTTTATATTTTTTTGACAATAATTCTGGACCAACTATATGACCGACATTACGCATTATATCGGCATTATCAGACATATAACTATTAAGACTTGTTTCATTGTTGTGTATATTACGATTCATGAGACTGTCATTAGTTCCTGCAATCAGATTGGGAGCATTGAGCATAGCAGGGCCTCCATTTTGTTTAGTATGTGAAAGGTTACTTTTTCCGGAAGGGATATTACCTTTTTCTTTTTTCTGTTTCCGTAACCGAAACACAATGAAAGAAACTAATATCGCAACAATTAAAATGATGAAAAATGATATTACGAGAGTAATTCCGATACTCAATGGATCTGGATTTTGAGTCAAACCAGCACCAAAGGCATTGTGACATCCGCCGATTATTTTTCCTTTACGCAATACGTCTTTAAAAATGCTTCCATTACCCATAAAAGGTTGGATTTCATTATTGATAGAAAAATTTGCTAGACATCCTTCAAATTTGTTTGCAGTTGAGATCCATTCAGCTTTAACTCCTCCCAGTGAAACTATAGTTAAATATGGATCTAAGAAATCGTGTACACTAGCTGCGTCAAGCTCTTCCCCAAGATTGTTGCTGTCAACTGTTAAGCGTATACTTCTTCCGTGAGCAATTAAAGTAACATTATGCCAGTTACCATCAGAAGCTTCTTGTTGATCTGCTTGAGTCATATTTACTATTGAATTTTGTTTCGATGTATAAATTACTTTGCCTTCCAAAATTTCGATTAAGGTATAATATTTATCTGTAGCTGCGTAAAATAAAACACCGTCTTTTTTATGAGTCCTAAAGGAGAAAGACAATGTCTTCATTGGATTATTAATTTTAGTGTTTGTTTTTCCAAAAAATCTACTATTTTTTTTATCCCATATTGTACTTCCACCATAAAAAGACTCTAACAATTGCATTCTCCGATGTTTTTCGGATATCACGTACATAATAAATCCGTTTTCATTTACAGAAATAGCCTGTAGAGATGAAGAACAATCTGGTGATAGTAATTTGTGATCGCATTTACAATGATGAGTCCGCCATGTGTCAATACATTCACCTACGCCGCATACATCTTTTTTGAAACAAGCGCCTTTTTCAGATCTATCACAATTAGGTTCCACACCGCGAGCTTGTATAGGGTTTGTCAAGTTTAACAAACGGCCGTTAATCGATATACTATGCATGCATCCCACAAAGTCGTCAGAGTGAATTTGACCTGGGCGTTCCAGTACTGGATCTGCTTTGTGCAAACCGCCGATAAGGAGAGGCTCATTGTTGAAGTTTAGTGTTCTGCAATAAAAGAAATAAATGCTTAAAACTGCTAGTAATAAAAGTTAAACAGACTTAATGAGTTTCAAAATTACGTTTTTTAATTTAATGAAGAGTACAGTAGTAATTATAAATAAAAAAAAACCTACCCTGCTTGTCCAGTGTCGTCATCATAGCATGAATTATCGCCAGGTTCACACTCCATGCAAACGTCACCATGATCTGTACAGGATGTGACGCTAAGCGAAATGACACGTCCATTTCTTGTAGCTGTAAGCTTATACCATCGTCCATCTGCAAGATTTTTGTCATTTTCTACTATACTAACAGATGTTATTGATGTTCTTGCTCCTCCAAAAGAAAATACAGGTTTGCCTCCGAGAAGTTCAATGGCTATGAAATCAGATCTTCCCCCTGTTTGTGCACCATAATTATAGAGTAGAAGTGCATCCGGTTTGGTTGTAGCAAAAATTATGGTGATATCATTGGTAGAAGCGTCTAATGCTGGGAACTGCATGTATGATAATTCATTAAATCCAAATGTTGAACTCTCACAATGTGTGCCATATCGTCCGTTGGTACAACTACATTTATAACCTGGTTTTAAGCTGATACATATACCTCCATGCATGCAAGGATTAGGTCTGCAGGAATCGACCAATGCTTCACACTGGTTGCCACGATAACCTGGACGGCATAAACAAAAGAATGAGTTTCTGTCTGAGCTTTCTTTACAGGAGCCTCCATTTTTACATGGGTTACTGCTACAGACATCATCTCGCTCTAGATCACAAGTTTTGCCCTCACGCCTAGCAGGACACGTGCAAACAAAATCATAACCTTGTTTTCGGCATTGACCTCCATAGTGACAAGGGTTTGGCGAACAAGGATCTTGGCGCATTTCACAGTCATTACCCATAAAACGATCATTGCAATGACAAGTATACTGATGTTTGACGAGTGGAGAAGTAAGTATTAGTGTTGAACTCTCTGTAATTTTAGTATCGTCCCAAACTTTAATGGCATCGGTACATACTCCATCATTTTGACATTTATGAATAGTACACGGATAATATGACACAACGATAGGACTTTTTAAAACTTTGCTGATTTCAAATTCTTTAGATCGTATGTGATTTTCTGTATTCTCTTTTTTCCACACAGAACTATTTCCCTTAATTGCTATTGTTAGGTCCAAATTTTCTTTTGATTCGTTAATACTATATAAGTAAATATATTCCTTATTTCTCAATCCAACTTTTAGGATTTCCAATAATATACGATAATAATGTTTCAGAAAATCTGTGGCTGTCATGTTAATTACTCTCATGGTTATAGATTGCTCTACAGTTCTGTTATCAAAAGTGAAATATTCTACACTAATCGATGATAGAACATCCCTATGTATACCGTCATTTCCTGATACTGAAAATGAATAACCTTGTCCTGGTTTAATGGCATTTGTATATAGATCACAGCCTTTTCTAATACCAAGTAATACAAGAGTGTTTTCAGTTGTAGATTCTTTGATGATTTTACATTTATAATCTCCTACGATATCAGGATCATTGGGTTTCACGTCTGCAATTTTTCCATTTGGTGTTTTATTATTAAATGCATACACAAGCACATGAGCAGATCGTGATGTAGGAGAATTGTCGTTTCTGTCTAATACTTTTATTAAAATAGTGTAATTAGACGTCATTACAGGCGAACCACTATCTTCGATTTGAATTATTACTTCCAAATAAGGGGTTTGCTCTCTATCAATTTTTCTTGTCGTTAACAGCACCCCAGTATGTCTGTGTACCTTGACATAAGCTTGATGCTTACCACCAACTACAGCATATGAAAAAGGAGCGCCATTTGGCGGGAGATCTGGATCCTTAGCTGTAAGCGTTGTAATACTTGTATTAGGTGGTTCATTTTCATACACAGCTCCATCGAAGTTAGTGACATCAAAAATTGGACCGTTATCGTTTACATCAGTTAACGTAATTTTTACCGTTGCTGTACCAGTTTGTGGTGGTACTCCTGTATCAATAGCACCAACAGTTAAAGAGTACATTGATAGTACTTCTCGATCTAATTGACGAGCGATTTCAATTTCTCCTGTTTGAGGATCAATCTTAAAATCTTGATTTATGTTCCCTCCTATTATTGAATAACTAAATTGATTATTTTGAGGTCTAACGTCTTTGTCTACAGCTTTTACTTGTATAACCTGCTGTCCAAGGTTTGCTCCTTCGGATATTGTAGCTTCGTAATAATGCCGTAAAAATTCTGGAGGATCGTTTCCGTCTTGTATAGATATAATTACTTGAGCTTCGTCAGTGTCATTTCCATGTATGCCTCCTGAATTTTTGGCTAAAACGGTTAACACTACCCTATTTTGAGTTTCTCTGTCTAAGTATCTTGCTACTCGAATAACTCCTGTTTGAGCATTAATACTGAAGCCTTTGTCATTACTTGAACCTACAAACAAGTAATATATAATGCCATCGTCACCACTGTCTTGATCAGTGGCCTGAATAACTCCAACATTTGTACCAACTTCAGCGGATTCAGAAACATCGAAATGAAAGACGGGTTGTGTAAACTTGGGATAAAATTCGTTGACTCCTGTTATATGAACGACAACTTCAGTCGTACTATGCATTATAGAGTCTGGGTTTTCTGCTACAATTTTTAATTTATATTCAGTTTTTTCCTCATAGTCAAAAACTTCTTTAGAAAATATTTCACCGGTGTTAATATCAATATAAAACAGTGATGGCATATCATTTTTTATGTAATACTTGATAATTGAATTCTTTGGCGAATCAATATCGAGAGCTTGCACTTTAAAAATAAAACTGTTAGTTGGTGAATTTTCAGCCAAGGACGCTGTGTACATGGTTTGATTAAATTTAGGAGCGTTGTCATTGATGTCAGTTAGTATAATTGTAACAGTGGCAGTTGTTTCTTTTGATTTGAAACCAAGATCTTTAGCAGTTATATTAAGACGATATTCCTGTACTTCATCATAGTCCAGTGGACGTAATATACTTATAGTGCCTGTTATGGGGTGAACATGAAATTCTTTACCAGCATTTCCAGATGAAATTTCATATCTTATTATACCATTAGGTCCTTCATCTTCGTCGTTTGCTTTCATAGTTAATATTGATGCCCCGACAGGTTCATTTTCAGGTACAATTACTTGGTAACTCAACGCAGTAAATTTAGGACTATGAACATTATCCCCAGTAACGACGAAAGTAATCATCGTTTGATCCGATTGTTGCGGTACACCTCGGTCCACAGCTTTAATTTTTAATTCATAATACTTCCCTACAAAATAGAATTGCTTGCTTACTGTAATCCATCCACTTATTTTGTCGATTATGAAATAATCACTACCATTTCCTCCAGAAACCAAGTATTCTATTTCAGCATTTATTCCAAAATCTAAGTTATCTTCAGCTTTAAGTTTAACAATTTTTTCTCCTAGGACTGCATCTCGTGGTACTGGTACTAACATTTCATGATCAGTAAATTTAGGTTTATTATTATTTGCATCCACAACATTAATTGTAACAAGACATTCAGATGACATTGGTGGTTTACCGTTATCTGTTGCTACGACAGTTACAGAGTAAGTATTCTCAGGTGATGAATTTATGGATGTTCTTTTATAGTTCATCATAAATTTACTTGCAATTTCTCCAGTAGCAGGATCAATAGAAAATAAATCAGACGATTGTTGCAGAGAATAGGAAATTATAGAGTTAGGACCCTGTTTATCTTTATCAGTAGCTATCACTTGCCCCACAAAACTGTTTTTCTTTTGTAATTCAGGAAAGTTAAAACTATAAAAAGAATATTCAAATTCAGGTGCATTGTCATTCTGGTCCTGTATTGTAATGGTCAAAGGAGTTTCTGATCTCCACGCACCATCTATTGCTGCGACTTTTAGGATATACTCATCTTGAATTTCTCTATCTAAAGGTCTTACAACTGTTACGTTACCGCTTACTGAATCAATTGTAAATTTTTCACCAGGGTTTTCGACAAAACTGTAGGTAGAGTTAGCGTTTGGACCAGTATCTAAATCGGAACTTGTAACTTTTATGACAAAAGATCCAATATCTGAGTTCTCAGTTACATTAACACTAAAAAGTCGGGTAAACCTTGGTGGATTATCATTCTTATCTAAAACTGTTACAAGAACAGTGGAGGTACCCACTAACTGTGGTACACCATGGTCAACTGCTTCTACCAGTAGTTCATAAAATGGAATAGATTCTCTGTCCAAAGCCATGTTTGTATAAATTTCGCCATTTTCCGAGTCAATTCTAAACGTCTCTTCATAATCATTAACAAGCTTGAAAGATATTCTTCCATTTTCATTAGAATCATCATCATGTGCATCAATTTTGACGACTAGTTGGGGTGCAGATTCTTCTTCTGGGACAGTCGCATTATATAATAAGTTTTCTATCACGGGAGCATTGTCATTTGCATCTGTCACCTTTATTTCTATCTCAATAAACGATTTTAAAGGTGGGTTGTCTGAGTCTTTAACTTGAAACCACACTTCATACAGTGGCATTGTTTCATAATCTAATCCTTTGCCAGTTATAAATACTTCGCCACTCATCGGTTCCACACGTAAAGCGTCGCCAACATTGCCACCAGCGACCGAATATTGTAATAACCCACTAGGCCCTTTTTTAGGAGATGATGCAGATAGCCTTGTTACTAAAACTCCTTCAGGTGTATCTTCGGAAAAAGTGAATGTCAATTTATTGGTTACACTAAACTTTGGAAAATTCTTTCCAGATTTTGGTATGAGATTTAATTCAGCAGTGGCTTGTCGTGAATTAATACCACAATCAGAAGCTACTATTAATAAATTAAATGAGGATTTGTTTTTCTCTCTAAGCTTCATTAAATTTTCTTTAGCCTTTATAACACCGGTTTCGTCGTTTATAGTAAAAAAATCTTGATGTTCACCTTTAAGATCATACAATATTTTTTTATTCTGACCAATATCGTAATCTTTTGCTTTAGCTCCAAAAATAAAATCTCCCGGCATAGTGCGTTCTGAAATATAAACTTCATATTCTGTTTGGGAAAATGTTGGAGTGTTATCGTTCTCATCATCTACAATTATAGTGACATTGGCAGTTGCAGTGCGAGGATCAGTAGTTGACGAATCCTGTGCCATTACTATTAAATAATAGACATCCCATTCTTCTCTATCTAGTGAAGCATTTGTAGCGATAACACCAGTTAATGGATCTATTTGAAATCTTTCCGATTTATCACCTAGGAGACTATATCTTATCTTGGCATTATTTCCAATATCTTTGTCCATGGCTTTTGGGTTCAGCAATACAGTTCCTGATGGTAAGTTTTCTTGTACAGTCGTTTTGTAACTCTGCCTTTCAAAGTCTGGACTGTTATCATTTACGTCCTGGACAATGATTTTTACCGTCCCCGATCCAGTTAAAGGTGGTGATCCTAAAAATAGTTCAATAGATTTAGTTAGATATAAAGGAAAACAGAGAATTTATTTAAAAGTGCCAATAGAATTGTAACAAATAGTTTATCAAATTAATCTTACCCGTATCCATAGCTACTAAAGATAAGGTGTATTCGTCTTGAGCTTCCCGGTCTAATGTTCTTAGTAGTGAAATTTGTCCTGAAGAAGCATTTATTTTAAAAAGGTCTGCATCACCTTCCTTTATAAAATACCGTACTTGATTGTTAAATGGAGGTGAATCAGCATCGTAAGCGTGGATTGTTATTATATACCCACCATTAGGAGGAATAACATTCTCCATAACGTAGGCCAAGTATGGTGAATCTAGGAACGTGGGCGGGTTATCGTTTATATCTTGAATTGTAATAGATAATTCAGCCGTATCAAATCTAATATCATCTCTAGCACAGTCCTCGGCTCTTATAGTTAGTACATAACGAGATTTTCTTTCAAAATTGAGATTTTTTGCTACTCTAACAATACCAGTATCTTCACTTATACTAAAATCTCGATTATCATCACCAGAAGCTATTGAATATCTGACTCTCCCATTGATACCTTCATCTATATCTGTAGCGGATACCTGTAATTTAATACATAAAACTTTTATGTAAATCTTTCAAACATTAATATTATAAAAAAGTTTGTGTTAATATCTCATGAACTTTTTTATATATAAAGCATAAAAACATGTCAAACTCACCTGTAAGACGCTTGCTCCAATGCTCGCATTTTCGGGAACTGAAGCACTGTATTGCTTCGGATCAAATACAGGACTATTGTCATTCTCATCCAGAATTTTAATATTAATCTTCGTTTTTGTGATATTGGGTGGATCTCCTCTATCTTTTGCTGTGATTAGTATAGTATAGCTAGATTTTAATTCTCTGTCTAATTTTCCAGTGGCTCGTAATATACCGTCAACATTTCCAAGCGAAAAGTACCCATTAACTTCAGCCTCAGGTGTCATAAAGTACTCAACATATCCATTTCTACCCTCATCTTTGTCGACAGCTTTAACAGTCATAACAACAGTGTTGAGTGGGATATTCTCAGAGATTGATGTCGTGTTAGCGGTAATGAACTCTGGTGCCATATCATTAACGTCCTTGAGTTGTATAGCAACCTGAAAGAAAGATAAAGTTGTTTAAACAAAAATTGTAATTTATGACATCTTACTGAGTTTTGAATGGTTTAATACATAAATACAAATTATAAATCTCTGACTAAAATAACAAAAGTAATCTAGTAAATGCAATTGGCGAATTACTATTTTCATTTATCAATAACAACTCGATAACAAACAAGTATATTCAAAATTTTTCGAAACGCCAAATCATTCGAGTATTGATTATGATAATTGAACGCAATGATAAGTTACAACTTTTATACATTGATTTAAAATGATGATCACTGAAGAAAAATGAAGTTACAAGTTAAAATATTTACATGTGCGTGTTTAAAAATAACTCGTAAAGTAAAAATTTATAAGTGAATACGCAATTCTAGTTCCTAATGTGACTGGCTACTGTAACAGATTGACAAGTGTATAGTGTATGTGTATATGAGCAATTATACCTATAAGGCTCTGTTGGTAAAAACGTAACATCACGCCTGTAATCCCCGAAGGGGTAGGCAGAGGAGTGTAGTACACCCCCACATTTCACCAGTTAC